>OZ007577.1:1887335-2042335 GCA_963931925.1 Onchidella celtica
CTCTTTCTGTTTCTCTCCTCTCCCTTCTCTCTCTCTCTCTCTCTCTCTCTGTGTACAAGGAAAAACCAAGAAAGGGAAAACGTTACCTGATGTGAAGATTTCTTCAGTGTTAATGGAGGTATCACTGAGAACGATCAGGTATTTCAAATGTTTGGGTATTTCAGTAGCGCTGTCTGACAGGTCGACGTAATGAAGCAGTGGTAACTTAGGATTGCACTGTTTCCCAGAGTGGTTCTTGAAGCCCTCAGGAAGAGATGTATAACCAGTCATGTTGTCTGCAGGAACTATCAGGAAAACAAACAATTTATTTTTTTAAAATTATTAAATAATAATAGTAGTTGAATACGCTATCTATATGATGTTCTAAGATGAAATACTAACATCTCTTTCTGTATCTCTCTCTCTGTCTGTCTCTCTCTCTCTCTCTCTGTCTGTCTGTCTCTCTCTCTCTCTCTCTCTGTCTCTGTCTCTGTCTCTGACTCTCTCTCTCTCTCTCTGTCTCTCTCTCTCTCTCTCTCTCGTTCTCTCACTCTCTTTCTATCTCAGTCTCTTTCTGTTTCTCTCCTCTCCCTTCTCTCTCTCTCTCTCTCCCTCTTTCTGTCTCACTCTCTCTCTCCCACTTTCTTTCCCAATACGTCCTCTCCCTCTCTTTCCCTTTTCAATACCATCTCTCTCTCTCTCTCTCTCTCTCTCTCTCTCTCTCTCTCTCTCTCTCTCTCACTGTCTCTTCCCCTCCCCAACCCCCCAATCTCCCGTCTCTCTCTTTCCTTCTTTCTTCTCTCTCTGTCCTCTCACACACACTGTCTCTCTCTCTCCTGCTCTCTCTCTCTCTCTCTCGTTCTCTTTTCAATGTCTCTCTCCACTCACTTTCTCTCTCTCTCTCTCTTCTTTCTCTCTCTCACCCTCACTTTGCATAGCAACAAAACCACCATTCCTTGCACTACTATGTTACTGTTCTGTGATCAGAATTATGTCACCAGGAAGTGATAACCTGAGTTGAAAAAACAACCACAACCACAACAACAACCACAACAACAGCAACAACAACAGCAACAACAACAGCAACAACAAACAAAAAGCCTAGGCAGTTTGCAATTTGAGTCAGAGTTTGGGTTTTACAGCAGGTCAGCACGACAACAGCCACTTTGCGAGTCTATAAATGCATACATGTATTTGTATTTGTAATGTATTTTGTATACTTCTTTAATCCCATTTGGGAAATTTGCCCCAGTGTCATTGTAGCCCAGTTACAACTGAAGCAGACACGTCGTCGCCACAGTGCAGCGCCTTTGAGTCGTCACTTGCGTAGAAACCAACTGCTCTCACATTCCATAACGCTACTTTTTGTGGTCGTGGCTGTGTGTGAAAGTCTCTATTTATCTCCAGTTTTTGATATGGACAGCGCTACTAGAGCGCCACAAAAAGTGGTCCCACTGGAGAGTGATAATTTTCCAAAATCTAACAGTACTTTTAATAGCCTGAAGCTTTGTAACACGTTTTGTACTAATGCGAAATGCCGATTCATTGGTCTCATCATCACCAACATCATTGCCTTTCTCAGCCTGGATCAGGGTATCTAGGCCACCAACAAACACTTTCCATCCCTCTCTATCATGGGCCAGCCTCTTTACATTATTCCAAGTCTTTCCGCTTCGTTGCACATCATTTTCTATTCATTGGTCTACCACGCTATTACTGGTACCAGCTCTATCACAAAGACTTGTTCTACAGGAATGGAAGGGGTTGTCCTCCGCGTAGCGAAAATTTGGGGGGGGGGGGGCGGGCGTTTGAGGTTAAGTTTGGATTTTTACGGCGCTTCGGCACGTTAACGGCCACTTTGTGCCATTCACAGTCTATTTTGAATTCTGTTCATGTTTGGTTGTCAGATCGAGTTGAAGTTGGAATTTGGCCACGTGTCGGCACGATAACGGCCACTTTGCGCCTATCACAGTCTATTTTGTACTCTGTTCATGTTTGTGTGTCCAGAGCTTCTAGATTTCTCAAACAAAATGAAGTAGTTCCGTATGAATTTCATTACATTGATAAAATTCTCAAAAGTTCTTTTGCAGGATCTGAAAAGAGTTTTGTAAATGCATATAAAAATGTACATTAAGTCGTATATCTTTGCCTCTTTCAGACAAGACAATCCAACTTTTTGCTTGCCCGAGAACCACACACGGAGCTAAAGAAAGAGAGGAAAAAGAGGCGGGCGGGACAGATGAGAAAGTAAGAGAGGACAAACAGCTGTCACCCACAGGCGGCCACTATGTGGCAGTAAGAGAGGACAAACAGCTGTCACCCACAGGCGGCCACTATGTGGCAGTAAGAGAGGACAAACAGCTATCACCCACAGGCGGCCACTATGTGGCAGTAAGAGAGGACAAACAGCTGTCACCCACAGGCGGCCACTATGTGGCAGTAAGAGAGGACAAACAGCTGTCAGCCACAGGCGGCCACTATGTGGCAGTAAGAGAGGACAAACAGCTGTCACCCACAGGCGGCCACTATGTGGCAGTAAGAGAGGACAAACAGCTGTCACCCACAGGCGGCCACTATGGTGGCAGTAAGAGAGGACAAACAGCTGTCACCCACAGGCGGCCACTATGTGGCAGTAAGAGAGGACAAACAGCTGTCACCCACAGGCGGCCACTATGTGGCAGTAAGAGAGGACAAACAGCTGTCACCCACAGGCGGCCACTATGTGGCAGTAAGAGAGGACAAACAGCTGTCACCCACAGGAGGCCACTATGTGGCAGTAAGAGAGGACAAACAGCTGTCACCCACAGGCGGCCACTATGGTGGCAGTAAGAGAGGACAAACAGCTGTCACCCACAGGCGGCCACTATGGTGGCAGTAAGAGAGGACAAACAGCTTTCACCCACAGGCGGCCACTATGTGGCAGTAAGAGAGGACAAACAGCTGTCACCCACAGGCGGCTACTATGTGGCAGTAAGAGAGGACAACAGCTGTCACCCAGAGGCGGCCACTATGTGGCAGTAAGAGAGGACAAACAGCTGTCACCCACAGGCGGCCACTATGTGGCAGTAAGAGAGGACAAACAGCTGTCACCCACAGGCGGCCACTATGTGGCAGTAAGAGAGGACAAACAGCTGTCACCCACAGGCGGCCACTATGTGGCAGTAAGAGAGGACAAACAGCTGTCACCCACAGGCGGCCACTATGTGGCAGTAAGAGAGGACAAACAGCTGTCACCCACAGGCGGCCACTATGTGGCAGTAAGAGAGGACAAACAGCTGTCACCCACAGGCGGCCACTATGTGGCAGTAAGAGAGGACAAACAGCTGTAAACCACAGGCGGCCACTATGTGGCAGTAAGAGAGGACAAACAGCTGTCACCCACAGGCGGCCACTATGTGGCAGTAAGAGAGGACAAACAGCTGTCAGCCACAGGCGGCCACTATGTGGCAGTAAGAGAGGACAAACAGCTGTCAGCCACAGGCGGCCACTATGGTGGCAGTAAGAGAGGACAAACAACTGTCACCCACAGGCGGCCACCATGTGGCAGTAAGAGAGGACAAACAGCTGTCAGCCACAGGCGGCCACTATGTGGCAGTAAGAGAGGACAAACAGCTGTCAGCCACAGGCGGCCACTAGGTGGCAGTAAGAGAGGACAAACAGCTGTCACCCACAGGCGGCCACTATGTGGCAGTAAGAGAGGACAAACAGCTGTCACCCACAGGCGGCCACTATGTGGCAGTAAGAGAGGACAAACAGCTGTCAGCCACAGGCGGCCACTATGTGGCAGTAAGAGAGGACAACAGCTGTCACCCACAGGCGGCCACTATGTGGCAGTAAGAGAGGACAAACAGCTGTCACCCACAGGCGGCCACTATGTGGCAGTAAGAGAGGACAACAGCTGTCACCCAGAGGCGGCCACTATGTGGCAGTAAGAGAGGACAACAGCTGTCACCCAGAGGCGGCCACTATGTGGCAGTAAGAGAGGACAACAGCTGTCACCCAGAGGCGGCCACTATGTGGCAGTAAGAGAGTGTCATGGTTTAAGTACCATAATTGCCGTGCTGGGTCACGACTTGCAAGGAGTTGATTTTTCACGGTCTCGTTGATTATAACCAGCGTAATTTTGTCCTTGAACTGTTCTCGTGAACAGTTTGTTTTTGAAACACTTTTTCTTAGAGATGGAAAGAAAGTGGGGCGAGATAGAATAAATGGATAAGTTAGGAGTGACAGTGCAATTCTCGACCCCGTGATTTTGATGAACACTTAGAAGGGAAGAGAAGGGGTGAATAAGGATAGATAGTTTAAGACGCTTAGTCGCGTTCAGAAATTCGTACATAAAATGTAGAAAGCACGAGCACACACACGACCAGATGCAAGCAAAGACTACAGCTCTAAACAAAATTTCAGAATCTATTGGATTGAGGATACACCCTGCGAAGTCGAAGGTCCTAAAAATTGTTGCACCCCCAAGCGAACAAGTCAAAGTAGGAGATAAACCACTGGAAGATGTAGAGTCCTTCTGCTATCTTGGTAGTATCATTGACAATAAGGGAGGAACAGAGGCAGAAGTCAAAGCACGAATTGGAAAGGCACAGGCAGCTTTCACGTCCTTAAGCAAGATTTGGAGAACCAAGGATATATCTCTAAAAACAAAGCTGAGGATATTCAACTCGAACGTGAAGTCAGTCCTGTTGTATGGATGTGAGACTTGGAATGCGTCCCAGGCCTGCATAAAGAGAATCCAAGTTTTCATCAACAGATGTTTGAGGAAGCTACTTAAGATCAGATGGACAGACAAGGTCAGCAATGAAATTGTTTGGAAAAGAACAAGACAGAGCCCAGTCAGAGAGGAAATTGGTAGGAGGCGATGGAGATGGATCGGCCACACTCTCAGGAGGCCAGGAAACAGCATCGCGAAGAAGGTATTGGATTGGAATCCCCAGGGCAAGAGATCAAGAGGAAGGCCGCGCGGAACGTGGAGAAGAGCCAGAGAAAATGATGTGCAACGAAGCGGAAAGACTTGGAATAATGTAAAGAGGCTGGCCCATGATAGAGAGGGATGGAAAGTGTTTGTTGGTGGCCTATACCCTGATCCAGGCTGAGAAAGGCAATGATGATGATGACGAGGGTTTAAAGATTTCAGTAATTGTTTTGACATTTTAATTTGACCTTGTCTGTTTTTAGTACAAGGCCGTGACCAACTCCCACGTAGAATATATTAATACTGCGAGATGAGCTCGCATGGATGCACCAATCAAATCTAGGGATTTGGACGGTAATTTGCAGGTGGCTGCACAGTATAAAAGCGTAGCCATACCTATGTCCATTACTTCATACAGAAAATTCCAATCTGTGCAGGCGTCGGCACGATTCTGCCTGAAGAATCATAAGACTGTTGATTCATGTCTAGTCCACTATAGACATTGAGATGAAGCCATATGCTTGAATGAGAGGACTGCTATTGTCTACTGTTCCCTGGTTTTTGTAATACCAGGGACCAAGCGTAAGTGTTTGTCCTTTGATGATTCAACAATGAACGAGGAGCTGAACATAATTTATCCAGTAGGACAGGATTGCCGCATATGCTAGGAGTGCCACCCAAGAATGCAAGACAAAGATTTATATTGACTTGCCACTAGTATGAATGTTTAGCATACACATCTGTGAATTGGGATTGATTTGTCTGGATGAGGCTGGGGATTGCCAGCCCATCCTAGAGTAGATCCAATAGACTTAACTACGTCAGTTTATATTGACGAGCTTGATCCATTATAAGCGGTAGGCACAAATAGCTGAGATGACATCGTCGCCAGAGACCATATTAGTATATTGATTGATAGATAGTAGGCAGACTATATCTGAGAGATATATAATTAGTACTTAAATTGTTAGTGAGTCAGAATGATCATAACCTTATAGAAATCTAAAGAAGACTTCTAGTGACATATTATTGAATTTAGATTTGATGCTGCTGATGTTGTCTTTTAGTATGTAATAGATCTAGACAAAATTGTTAGGAAATTTAATGTAATTAAATTTGTGGCCCTGCAGGTCTGTTTATGAAACTTATTCAGATTGTTCTTAGTGTGTGGCATGGTACGAAAGAGTAAATAGTAAATACCTCTCGATTTAAAATGCAGTCATAATTCCATCATTGAGAAGACCCTCTTCATAACAGCTAGAGGGCGCTACCACCCAGACCAGATTCGTAACAGAGAGGACAACAGCTGTCACCCACAGGCGGCCACTATGTGGCAGTAAGAGAGGACAACAGCTGTCACCCAGAGGCGGCCACTATGTGGCAGTATGTGAGGGACAGTCCACCCTTTGGTAAGGTTTCACCACCTGCAAGTGTGAGAAGTGGGTCTGTCTATACTCAACTGAACCCCCGTTGGTGGGTCTTTCTTAAAAATGGAGGAGGGCTTTGCCCTTAAAAAACATTTTACATGTGGTATTTTAAAATAGACTTTGTTCACTGCATCGTGGGCACATGCCTATAGGGTGGTGTCATTTCCCTCTCAGAATGAAATTATTATGGACTCATTCTAAAAGTTCTGCGGAGGGTAGTCCAGAATGCTATGTCAGTATGTGTTTTCCCGGGCTGTAACCTGCCACAAGGTATGCCAGCCAGATAGTGTCTGACGGTCTGGCAGTGAAAACTAAAATGTAAATGTATATCACATAAACCGAGTGTATATCTTCTTCTCCTTCTTTCGTTCACCAATCTAACTCTACGGTTTTCTGCAGTTCTGGCAGAGCATCATAGAGTTTGACATTAAGAGTTAGGTCGGTGGGTTTGGGCCAATATGTTTCTCGTAGTGCTGAGAAGAGTGAGTGTATATTATACGTGAGTATTTTATTTTGTTGTTTTCACATGTAGTTGTTGTTGATTTACACAACCCTGACCAGCGCTCCTCGTGACCCTTCTGTCTGTCCATTTATATACATCAAAACACGCAAATAAAGTTGAAAATACCTCCTAGAGCCTTCCCAATGTATTTCTTCAGCTTTTCCCCCGCTGCAGACTTGGGATAATATGCACCACAGAAATGCTTTATGTCTGTCGGCAACATGTAGTACTGCTCCGAAGGAACACTCAGTTCCGCATCCTTCACTTTGTTCGTGACGCGCTTGCTCATCGTATTGAACATGAAGCCAATAAGTATTGGTATACCTGATGAGAGATTTAAAAAAGAAAAAGGTTTGAAATGGTATGTGAAAATTGCTTTGTTTCACTCAATCATCTGAAAGTTTTGTAAACGTGTGTAAAACGTATTAAATCAAGTTGTAGATCTTAGCTTCTCCCCGAAAGGACAGGATGCGTTGCTGGTCCACGCCAGAAAATAATTCTTTCATGGATCCGTAGGCATAGCGCCTTCTCTGGATATGCATGAAGTCTTCACATTCAGTTCAAATATGTTTTATTGATAGTCGACAATTGCTTGCCACACATTCGGGGGGATCTTCTCCCCTAAGCAAAACACGGTGTGTGAGGTGGGTATGACCCAGATTGAGTCTACTAAAGGCAATTCCATCTCACCAATTTTGTTGAGAGGTCTGGGCCCACTGTCCAGTTTGATCTTGGATAAAGTTTATTGGATGTTTGTTCATCCCATCTTTCCTGTAATGTCGATTTAATGAAGTTATCAATAACGGATTTAATGAAGTTATCAATAACGGGTTTAATGAAGTTATCAATAACGGATTTAATGAAGTTATCAATAACGGGTTTAATGAAGTTATCAATAACGGGTTTAATGAAGTTATCAATAACGGATTTAATGAAGTTATCAATAACGGGTTTAATGAAGTTATCAATAACGGATTTAATGAAGTTATCAATAACGGGTTTAATGAAGTTATCAATAACGGGTTTAATGAAGTTATCAATAACGGGTTTAATGAAGTTATCAATAACGGGTTTAATGAAGTTATCAATAACGGGTTTAATGAAGTTATCAATAACGGGTTTAATGAAGTTATCAATAACGGGTTTAATGAAGTTATCAATAACGGGTTTAATGAAGTTATCAATAACGGGTTTAATGAAGTTATCAATAACGGGTTTAATGTCAGCGTGAGATATTTTTCGGTGTTGTGATGGACGTTTCAGAGTTTCTGTGGCCACGTGTCTGCTGTTGCATTTCCAGTAATGCCAATGTGGCCAAGAATCCAACAGTGAACAATAAATTTATTTCATATTTCCTATTGGACAGTGTACGGGTGGATGGTTGGGTGGAAGCATGGAAGGATGGATGGATGGATGAATGGATAAGTGGATGGATGGATGGTTGGATGGAAGCATGAATGGATGGATGGATGAATGGATGCGTGGATGGATGAACGGACGGATGGACAGGTGGATGGATGGGTCAAGAAATCAGTTCTGGTATTGAGAAGATATCGTTTTAAACCAGGCTGTGCAGACAAACAACATTAAGATATACTAATGTATTGAAATAAGGTAAACGAGGAACTGACCTAGATCAAAAACAAAATCCATCATTGACCTCTGTCGAAGGTTTTTCCAGACTAGAGCTCTCACCTGGGCGCCTTTCATGGTTGGCTGTCTATGGCTGGTCTAGTCAGTGGTGTCGGCTGGAATCAATATATTTATGTTGAACTAGTTAAAACAGTGGTTCTCAAAGTGGGCAATGCCGCCTTTCGGGGGGGGGGGGGCGATTTTGATTTCCCCGAAGGTGGGGGCAAACGAAGAAAAGAGCGACATGGGGGCGAAAACGATGAAGGAGGGGTAGGGGCAGGGGCCGGCCCATGAATGGAGGACTTAGGGCAAATATAGGGCAGCCATTGTCTTGCTCAACAGCAAGTGAGCATGGGTTTTATGAACCGGAAAAAGGCCTATTTCTTGTGCATTTGATAGAAAAAAAATGCTTTCTGTTTTATAGTGTACTAGGTGACGTACCGGTCATTGCACGGAATAAACATGTGCTCTCTCTCTCTCTCTCTCTCCCTCTCTCTCTCTCTCTCTCTCTCTCTTTCTCAAATAATAAAAATAATAATCTACAGCCTTGCTTCAAAACCCATGGGCGCCAGAACACTACGCACCAAACGGAACGCTTGATATGGTTACTTCTTTATGATATGCACAGTGCTATAAAAGAATGGAGCCGAGATGGAGAATGAAAATTAGAACTGTTGACAGCACGTCGATGAAACAATACATTTTCTATAAATTCAAAAACAAAACCAATCAAAATAATAAAAACTTCCGTGCACCCTCCATGGTATTTGAAATGTACTTGTAAAATTTGATTACTGTAGATGGACTAGTAGAAAAGCCTTTTGCGTTCTAAGGTCGAGAGTTTGTGAATTAAAATCAACACAACTGTAGTCATTAATATGACTTTGAAAAACTTTACACTATGATTTGCGTATAGTCTGTCTTCTTGTGAAATGTATCTGTTGGGTTTTGGTAGTGATTTAGTAGGGGGAGGGGGGAGAAGGGGGTGATGGCATAGCAATTGGAGCCTAAAGGGGCGGTTGACTGAAAAGGTTGAGAATCATTGAGTTCAAACTTGAACATTTGTATTAATTTTTGTTTTTGGTTCTTGTTGGTTTATTTAATAATTAATTCTATGGACTCTACTGAGATAAACAGCAAATTAGGGATTTGACATATCTAAATTCAATTCAGCATCAGGGACGATCTCTACATCACGGGGACAAGGTGGTCTAGAGGCAAGGTGCTCGCCTTTCATGCCGAAGGTGCCGGGTTCAAATCCCGGGCGGTGCAGGCATGTTGGAATTTTTGGGATTTTTCTCATATTTTCCTGTCCCTGATCTTGTGGTAGGTAGGATAGGACCGGGCACCTAGTCTTCTCGGATACGGGCGGGAACCTCGGAGCGCCATTGCGCACGTTAAAGATACCTTGGCAGTTGGAAATCGAGAAGAGCAGGCCGAACAGGCCCCTGCCCGGGCAAAATTAAATAAAAATGTATGTCTACCACCCCCTCCGAATAAAAACGAAAAAAAAAAAAAAACGCAGACCAACGCTGCATTGCGGCGACGACGCTCAGTGGCATTGCAGTCAAATTTTCCAAATGGGATGAAAGAAGTATATAAAATACAAAAATAAAACAATCTCTATAACCGGTTAATAAGATATGAATAACACTGCAGCATTCCCTTCCCTAATACTTTGTGAATAGCAAAACCTGCAGGTTTTTTGTTCTTGTTTCTTTGCCATTTTGTTTCTACTCTTCGTGCCCTTAAAATGGCAAAGTTCTATCTCAGCTTTTTAGTTTACCCTGAGTTACACACTACACACTACTTCTACAGGCCTTCTCCATTGTGTGTCAAAGTATCAAGCGAATTTAGTGTTCAATTTGTCAGTAGTTCTAGAAAGAAAGAAAGCATTTTCTCTAAAAGATATAAACACATGGAACTTCAATCATTCATTTCTCAACAGCCGATGGAAGGAGACAGAACCTTGTGATCCTAAGGGGACAACTTCTTCCTGCATGCGCATGGCATAATATGTTTCCAAGAAACTATGAAAAATCGTTTTCTAACATGCCAAATAACCACTGGTATAGATGTAGATTGTCTGAATGATGCATTGTTCAAGGAAATTATAATATGTTCGTTCAATGGATAATTTCTATCTATCTATCTATCTATCTATCTGTATTGTATTCACATGGAAATAAAGAATTTTTATCTATCTATCTATCTATCTATCTATCTATCTATCTATCTATCTATCTATCTATCTATCTATCTATCTATCTATCTATCTATCTATCTATCTATCTATCTATCTATCTATCTATCTATCTATCTATCTATCTATCTTTCTGTCTATCTATCTATCTATCTATCTATCTATCTATCTATCTATCTATCTATCTATCTATCTATCTATCTATCTATCTATCTATCTATCTATCTATCTATCTATCTATCTATCTATCTATCTATCTATCTATCTATCTATCTATCTATCTATCTATCTATCTATCTATCTATCTATCTATCTATCTATCTATCTATCTGTCCATCTATCTATCTCTATATCTGTCTCTCTGTCTATATCCATTTGTCCAGGTATCTTCCTGTTTGTCTGTTCATGTCAGTCGGTCTGTCGGCCTATCTGACCGTCTGTCTATCTAGATCTAGATCTAGATCTAGATCTAGATCCATCCATCCATTATGTCTTTCTATCTGTCCTCCATCTATATTTTTATCCATACATCCATCCATCTGTAGCCTACATTCATCCTTCAGTCTGTCCATCCGTCCTTCCGTCAGTCTTTCTGCTCGCCTGTCACAACATCAAACAAAGGTAGCTCTGGATCTAGATCTAGATATTTAGATCTAGATTCCAATCTAGACTAGATCTTCTACTAGTAAGGAAATAAAATAATGAAAACGTGTCTACTACCTCAAGGAGAAATCTCTTTTTGTTATTACCTCTTTCGGTGTATTATTCTTTTTTCATCCAAATCCTGTCAGAAATTGCTCTCAGATTGGTGCAGGTCAAAAGCAAACAGAGACCAGAGATAGTGAGTAGAATTGTCTCTGGTTACCCAAGAGATAACACAGGAATGACGTTCAGTAGTGGAGCTTCTGTAGTAGTGCTCAGTGGTGCAGGAGCTTTCTCCTCCCTGGTGCACCATTACGTGATGCGGTAACGCATTTGTTTTTTGTTTTTAGAACACGTGCAATCTCCTGGAGAAGACGATCTGGGCCTCCTCAGGTGCCTGATAAGATACGATAAGATAAGATATAAGATAACTATCCTTTTATTATTCAATGAATGAATTTTACTCTCACAGAGCGTGTAAGAGCACATACAAATGTACAGACTTCTTACACATCATTCACCATTCACCCTTCACCTGGGCGTTGTCCAGCCACTGCAGGATGTAGACCTCCTCCCCCCCCCCCTTCGACAATGCTTTCCATTCTCTTCTGTCTTTTGATTTCCTCATCCATGTTGTTCCTCCTGTCGTTGTCATGTCCTCCTTGCACATCATCACATAAACATAACTATAAAATATCACATACAATGGACCCCATGGACACAGCTGGACGATCTAGATTTTGCAGATGACTTGGCACTATTGTCGCACACACACGACCAGATGCAAGCAAAGACTACAGCTCTAAACAAAATTTCAGAATCTATTGGATTGAGGATACATCCTGCGAAGTCGAAGGTCCTAAAAATTGTTGCACCCCCAAGCGCACAAGTCAGAGTAGGAGATCAACCACTGGAAGATGTAGAGTCCTTCTGCTATCTTGGTAGTATCATTGACAATAAGGGAGGAACAGAGGCAGAAGTCAAAGCACGAATTGGAAAGGCACAGGCAGCTTTCACGTCCTTAAGCAAGATTTGGAGAACCAAGGATATATCTCTAAAAACAAAGCTGAGGATATTCAACTCGAACGTGAAGTCAGTCCTGTTGTATGGATGTGAGACTTGGAATGCGTCTCAGGCCTGCATAAAGAGAATCCAAGTTTTCATCAACAGATGTTTGAGGAAGCTACTTAAGATCAGATGTACAGACAAGGTCAGCAATGAAATTGTATGGAAAAGAACAAGACAGAGCCCAGTCAGAGAGGAAATTGGTAGGAGGCGATGGAGATGGATCGGCCACACTCTCAGGAGGCCAGGAAACAGCATCACGAAGAAGGTATTGGATTGGAATCCCCAGGGCAAGAGATCAAGTGGAAGGCCGCGCGGAACGTGGAGAAGAGCCAGAGAAAATGATGTGCAACGAAGCGGAAAGACTTGGAATAATGTAAAGAGACTGGCCCATGATAGAGAGGGATGGAAAGTGTTTGTTGGTGGCCTATACCCTGATCCAGGCTGAGAAAGGCAATGATGATGATGATGAAAATATCACAACTCAGTAAATTCATAACAGAGACGAAATATGGCAAAAACAAGACACACCGTTTTCCTTTTGAATTTTATTGTATTGTTTCGATATTATTTCTTGAGCACGGCTTTGGTGTATGCAACGTTTTTCTTTTTGTCACATTTTGTCTTTGCTTCAATCCCCGTTGAGACTCTACAGATTTACTGTGGTTTGTATAATAATGAACTCAATAACAGGCATACGTAGAGTGATTACAGAATAAATTGATCTGTGTCTCAATAGACAGATGCAGATCACCAAGTACTTTTGTCCGCCCACAACACCCCAACTCTCCCCCCCCCCAAAAAAAAAGAAAAAATCAGCACAGAAGAAAAATGGACATTTTCAAGAGGCTGTTGAATAAAATAATGATAAATTATCCTTTAAATATTATCGTTCGGCACTAACCAAGTCGTAGTAAGTGTTGTTGTTGTTTGCTGTTGTTGTTTTTCAGTCTCCTTGTACTCCCGAGAGCGTCCCAGGAAGAAAGAAGATTCGGTCTGCAGCCAGCTGGGAAGTCTGTCTTGGTGTAATGCCGTGGGTCGGTAAAGCTTCTTTGACACCACTGGTCCAGCTGGTCTTCCCTGGTCTGGTCTTCCTCTGGCCTTGTGTCCAGCGAGTCGCATGTTGTATGCAGGATGGGCCGGCTGGGAGATCGGCATTGGCAAAAGGTGTGCAAACCATTTAACCCTCTTTTGGCTTAAATACCAGTAGACTGGTTTTGTTCCCACCATTTCTCTGATCTTTGAATTTCTGATCCTGTGGCGTCTGGTCTTGTTGATGGCCCTTCGTCTGCACGGAACCCCTAAATTGCGATCTTGCTATTGAGAGGTTTGGCCAGGGTTCAAGTTTGGCACTGGTAAGTGGATGTAGGGATAAAAATGGAATTTATTATCTTAGTCAACTACTTGGCCGATCACAATGGGTTAAAGCTCCCCGGGACTTGGCTAAGTATTCACGAAATATGATAAAAGCCGCAGGGAAAACTGTAACGTTGCAGCAAGGCTATATAATTATGCAAAGTTAAAATTTGGTAAAAAAAGATAAGTTGTATGTAACAAAGCCTCCCATAAGAAATAATGCCCAAAGGATACAATGAAACGCAAGCTAAAGGAGAATAAAGAAAATGGCCTAAATTTCGGCCACAACCTTTTTCAAGAAAAGTATTTCATATTCAAATTTTTCATTGTTCAATTGTTTTACTATTCAGTTTTCCAATCGTTGTTTTTTTTCCCTCTTGAAAAAGACTTGCCGAAATATCGGCCATTTTTTTGTCTTCTCTTTTACTTTGCGTTTCATTGTATCGTTTGGGTATTATTTCTTACGCGAGGCTTTGCTACATACAACTTTTTCTTTTTGCCAAATTTTGACTTAGTATTAATGGACTGTTTTCCCGTTCCATATGGAGAGACGTGAAACCAGTGCTGAACTAATCAAGCTTTAACGAAAGAATGTTTCGATTTCACCGCAACACAACAAGTTCAGACGAAACAAAATGAACCAAAATCAGATTTCATTCTAATCTGCTAGCCGACCCCGGCAAGATAAATCTTGCAAATTTTCCTTGCATGTATCAAGTCCAGCTGTATATCTAGATCTAGGGCGCATTCATAACGATACTTAAATTCGATGCAAAGATTAATGTATCGTTGTGTTACACCACAATTCCTTACAGAATACACTGATGTGGTAAGTTGACGTTCGTCCAGCAAAGTGTAAACAGTGTCGTAGAACGCAATTTCCGGTCACACTTTTCCAGTTTATTCCACAAAAATGTGCCTTTTTTTTCGCGACTCATAAAAATATTTAAAAATTAACATCAAAAGTTGAATTTTGTCCCTAACGGATGTGTCCACGTAACTCTTCGTCAAAAATTGACGCAGTAGACCAAGTTTCATAATTTTTGATGGCGTAGTCGCAACGTTTTAGCGGCTTACAGGTTCACTCTCTGGCTCAAGTATAGTCAGGTATACATCAGTTTGAGCTTGAGTTGCACGGTACGTGAGCACGACACTGGCCACTTTGACCCTTTCAGATCTATTTGGGCACTGTATTCATGTCTGGTATTCAGAGCTTCATGTACTTGAATTTCACGTATACTTAATAGTTCCGTATAAATTTGTTCACATTTGGTAAAATTCGCAAGAGCTGTTTTGTATAGATCTGAAAGGAGTTTAGTTAAATGTGTATAAGAGTGTTTTAATTAAGTCCGAGATTTTACCCCCTTTCAGAAAGGACCAGACGTCAGAAAAATAATATTTTTTCATGAATCCGCCAGTATAGTGCCTTCTGTGGATATGCATGGAGTCTACACATTCAATCAAAATAGTGTTTTATTGATAGTTGGCAATTGCATGCTGCACATTCGGGAGGATCTGCCTCCCCCCCCCCCCCCCCCCATAAGTATTAAGTTTCAGGTGGGCATGGCAAAGATGGGGTCTACCAAGGACAATTTCATCTCTCCGGTTTCGCTGAGACCATGAACCCTTTGTGTAAGCGTAGTTTATCCATCCCGTCTTTCCTGCCATCTCATTAGGGTTAAGTTTGAAATATGAGGCCTGTGGAAAATTTCAGACAAATTTAACAGACAATTTTGGAGAAAATCGATCTTGATACCGCTTATTGTAAATAAAGACGCATTAAAGTAGCAGGTTTTCTAGAAGATGTCACAAAGTTAAAGGCCAAAAGGTCTAATGAAAGACTCCATTATAAAAAAAACACAGAAAAACTGTGGAGTCGCAGCAGGGCTATTAGCAATGTCAAAATTTGGCAAAAAGAGAAAGTTGTATGTCGCGAAATCTGTTGGAATCTTCTATTGTTCGACTGTTTTCTATGTTCCATCTTGTGTGTGGTTTTTTGTTGTTGTTTTTGTTGACTAAGGTGAGAGCCGAAAATTTGAACATTTTCTGTCTTCTCTTTACTTTGCTTTGTATCGTTTGGGTTTTATTTCTCAAGCAGGGCTTCGCTACATACAACTTTTTCTTTTTGCCCAATTTTGGCAATGAAAGACTCCACTTTTCCTCTGATCAGTCATCTGCATCGCTCCACCTGAGGAATTTCTTACCACTTTGGCACCGGGAAATTCTGCATTTGCACCAGTTGTCACTGCAAACGACAAATTGTTTTGCGCTGCATGTGTGGAGAATGGAAGAGGTGAAAAGCGTTTGTATACCAAAAACGTTTCAGGCCAGATTAGACAGGGTTCACTTGGTCAAGGCTGAGCTGATTCTTCATCAAAAGAGGGTAGGTATACATTGGTAAAAACACTGTAGTCGGAGGGAGTTCTCATTTCTGTACATCACATATATTGGGGATCAACATTGCAACATAATTTGTGGGCGAGTATCATCAGCGAGTTATGAACTCGATATGTAAAGAGAGAAATCACTTTTGGTCGATTTGCACTGCGAAACACAGGAGGATCCCTGCTAAACTACTGTTAGCATGGAGTGGAAAGTAAGTCACGGAGGTAAACAATGGCCCCTTGTACTCTGTCATTAGGAGAAAGAACTTAGAGACGGCTCTAAATAGTTTCAGTGATCCCTAAAAAAAATAGGAATAAACCACAGTAAATAGATAAGCACACGGTCTTTGGTAAAGAAGGTCCCTTCCAGTTCTTGTTACCGCAGAGACCAAGTTTCGCGATCTGGCGGAAGGGAAGTGAGATCTCTCTGTGAATAAAATGATATAGGCATCATAGGTAGCGGATTGTCTGATCATGATCCTTTATAAGTTTTGTGGTTCCAAATGTTGTGAAGGCTTTTTATTAAGATGTTGTTTTCTATTGATAAACGATTTTGACAATTCAAATTTATTTCAGAGAGAAAAATGAATCAATTCACCGCAATAATTATTGACCTTAAACTGGCATTTTTTTCTTCTGAAAGATCGAAGGAGGTCGCTTTTGGGGAGGGGGGGGGGGGTGGAGAGGGAGACAAATGAGAGGGAGTGGGGAAGAGGGAGAAAAAGAGCGCCAGAGGAGTAAAGGGAGACAGAGACAGAGGACGGAGAGGGGAGACTGAGACAGAGGGGCAGAGAGACAGAGAGGGGAGACTGAGACTGAGGGGCAGAGAGAGAGACAGAGAGGGGAGACTGAGACAGGGGCAGAGAGAGAGACAGAGAGGGGAGACTGAGACAGAGGGGCAGAGAGAGACAGAGAGGGGAGACTGAGACAGATGGGCAGAGAGAGACAGAGAGGGGAGACTGAGACAGAGGGGCAGAGAGAGACAGAGAGGGGAGACTGAGACAGAGGGGCAGAGAGAGACAGAGAGGGGAGACTGAGACAGAGGGGCAAAGAGAGACAGAGAGGGGAGACTGAGACAGAGGGGCAAAGAGAGAGACAGAGAGGGGAGACTGAGACAGAGGGGCAGAGAGAGACAGAGAGGGGAGACTGAGACAGAGGGGCAGAGAGAGACAGAGAGGGGAGACTGAGACAGAGGGGCAGAGAGAGACAGAGAGGGGAGACTGAGACAGAGGGGCAGAGAGAGAGACAGAGAGGGGAGACTGAGACAGAGGGGCAGAGAGAGACAGAGAGGGGAGACTGAGACAGAGAGGCAGAGAGAGACAGAGAGGGGAGACTGAGACAGAGGGGCAGAGAGAGAGACAGAGAGGGGAGACTGAGACAGAGGGGCAGAGTGAGACAGAGAGGGGAGACTGAGACAGAGGGGCAGAGAGAGACAGAGAGGGGAGACTGAGACAGAGGGGCAGAGAGAGAGACAGAGAGTGGAGACTGAGACAGAGGGGCAGAGAGAGAGACAGAGAGGGGAGACTGAGACAGAGGGGCAGAGAGAGACAGAGAGGGGAGACTGAGACAGAGGGGCAGAGAGAGACAGAGAGGGGAGACTGAGACAGGGGGGCAGAGAGAGACAGAGAGGGGAGACTGAGACAGAGGGGCAGAGAGAGACAGAGAGGTGAGACTGAGACAGAGGGGCAAAGAGAGAGACAGAGAGGGGAGACTGAGACAGAGGGGCAGAGAGATACAGAGAGGGGAGACTGAGACAGAGGGGCAGAGAGAGACAGAGAGGGGAGACTGAGGCAGAGGGGCAGAGAGAGACAGAGAGGGGAGACTGAGACAGAGGGGCAGAGAGAGAGACAGAGAGGGGAGACTGAGACAGAGGGGCAGAGAGAGACAGAGAGGGGAGACTGAGACAGAGGGGCAGAGAGAGACAGAGAGGGGAGACTGAGACAGAGGGGCAGAGAGAGGCAGAGAGGGGAGACTGAATCAGAGGGGCAGAGAGAGACAGAGAGGGGAGACGGTGGACAGAGGTATAGAAAGGAGGAGGGAGATGGAGTCAGAGAGAGAGGGGGGATAATAGTAGGCAGAGCGGGGAGGGGGAGATTGAGTGGAAGAGGGCCAAGTGAGACAGAGAGATGGGGAACGTGAGACAAAGAGAGAGGGAGTAGAGGATCTAGTAAAGCAGAGTGTGATGGGGCAGAGTAAGACACAGAAGGGAGTCGGAGGCGGGACACATAGGGAGAGAGAGAGAGACAAAGATGGGGACCATGGAAGTATTTATGTAAGTATGTAAGGGAGAGAGAGAGAGAGAGAATTGTTACTTTTTCATTGTAAAGCACTCATATTTCTAATTGGCCCGTTGACTCGATGAATACACAGATGTGCTATTTAAAGTTGATTTTCGTCCAGCAATGAGTTAATTAATTTCACTTAACCCATGGGGGCCATCAGCTGGCAGAGACACCTGGGCTGCAACCCATATAGCTCACACCTTGATCCGGCACTAGGCAGCTCAGGCTTCAAACTTCTGGAAACGCTCGGTCAGAGTGGGCTTAACTCCCACAATGACGTTGTGAGAAGGTACAAAGGTGTAGAGTTCGGGCAGCTGTGGGTTAGGACTGACTCGCCAGCCACACAACCTGCTGATCAGCGAAATGACCACAGTAACGTACAAATTTGTGATGCAACGCGACGTTCGGTCCGGAACGTACAGGCCTAGTTATTTAGTAATTGCCCAACGAACTTTTCTCAAAATTTTACGTCTTAAAAAAAGTGATAATCATCAACTTCAATTGCTTACAACACAGTTTAAAAATGTTTAGAATTCAATAAATCTAGCAGCAAATCCAAGGGAAAAGATTTATCTTTCACTTTATATCAATAACTCAATTTACCTAAAATGACTTTGTACCTTGTGGACCGAACCGTCATGATGCATCTGTCACATTTGGAAGTTGGCCAAAAACTGGTCTAGAGCTAAATCTTGTTGCTGGATGTTTTTGGCAGGGAGTGTTGTTAGGGGCACGTAGTAGTTTACATTATGGGCCATTGCTGAACAGTGAGCACAACGCTGTATTTTCTCTGTTTGGCTTTGTCATTGGTCTACGCTCCCATAACACCATTCTTTTGGCAGCATGGCCCAAGAAGAGTCTTTCAAATCATCGCCTGTATGACTGATCGGCATATCGCCCAAACCTTAGTTTCGAGATAAAGACGGAGAACCCGATACGTCGCTTCGTCTGGCAAGCAAACTGGGCGCATCAGGAGATACGCAATTATGGCGACCTGTATACGCCTGTTAGTCATTTATGATACGCCGGTACGTCGCGCAGCCGGAAGGTGGAGGGGGGGGGGCGGTCGGAATAGGGTAAAGATGCACCAATTAGACAAGTGCACGTTTGCAAACAGAAAATAAAACCCCAGTAAACCCCAGTTGGACGAATGCGTCTTTACAAATCTTGCTATATGTGAAATTTATTTTAAGAATTAGAAAATGCTTTTTTTAAAGCGATATGCCGGTTGAGGTGATACAGACGATGATATAATTAACTACGTGGGTTAAAAATCGTTCTACTCCCCAGGTACCTTGCAAGTTTCGTTCAGTGTTTAAACTGCTCTGAGATGGAGAGAAAACGTCAGATGAAAGCTTTGATGTGGAAGAATTTTACACTAGTGCAGTCCTCGAAGACCGCTCTGATCTTGGAGTTGTGTAAGTTTCGAAAAATAAATTTTATGAAGCAAACATTTTTTAAAATACACACAAAACCATTCCTACCTGGGGCGATAACATTTAGATTACCGCGATACTTGGATCAATAACCTTTAGAGTACCACGATACTTGAGTCATTAGTATTTAGATTACCACGATACTTGGGTCAATAGTATTTAGATTACCACGACAGTTGGGTCAATAGTAATTAGATTACCACGATACTTGGGTCAATAGTATTTAGATTACCACGATACTTGGGTCAATAGTAATTACATTACCACGATACTTCGGTCAATAGTAATTAGATTACCACGATACTTGGTTCAATAGTAATTAAATTACCGCGATACTAGGGTCAATAGTAATTAGATCACCGCGATATTTGAGTCAATAGTAATTAGATTACCGCGATACTAGGGTCAATAGTAATTAGATTACCGCGATACTAGGGTCAATAGTAATTAGATTACCGCTATACTTGGGTCAATAGTAATTAGATTACCGCGATACTTGGGACAATAGTAATTAGATTACCGCGATACTTGGGTCAATAGTATTTTGAGTACCATGATACTTGGGTCAATAACCTTTAGTGTATCACGATACTTGGGTCATTAGTATTTAGAGTACCGCGATAATTGGGTCAATAGTATTTAAAGTACCACGATACTTGGGTCAATAACCTTTACATTACCACGATACTTGGGTCAATAGTATTTGGATTAATTTGGATTACCACGATACTTGGGTCAATAGTAATTAGATTACCGTGATAATTGGGTCAATAGTCTTTAGGTTACCACGATACTTGGGTCAATAGTAATTAGATTACCACGATACTTGGGTTGAGATAAGGAAGATGATGGCTATAATTAAAAGTTGTTTACTTCAAGCAGGTATCTTAAAAAAATAACAATGTTTGTTGCTATGTAACATCAGTACTTTTTCATGTTGTTTCGTAATATATTATAGTACCGTGCATGTCTTAAAAAGTGACCGTATCAAGCGTTCAGTTTGGTGCGTAGTGTTCTGGTGCGCATGAATTCTGAAGCAAGATTGTAGTTTATTACTTTTAAGAGAGAGAGAGATCAGAGATAGAAAGAGAGAGGGGAGCACATGATTGTTTATGCCGGGCAATGCCCGGTAGGTCATCTAGTTATATAATAATTCATTATGATGAACATTATATAATAATATAGACACCTGAGCTTTGCCCCACATCCAGTGATAAAATGTTCTTTAGGAAATGTCAAAATTATAGGTGCACATCAGATCTATGTTTCCAGAAATTCAAGAATGTTCCTGAGCACAACACCACGTGCAACTTTTAGTCACTGTGTATAGACTCTTCTCCCACTCCACTCCCCCCCCCCTCCCCCCACCTAACTTGATGTTCTTTTCTTTTCCATTTTATAACTTCGGTGCTATTGGGCGTGGGGGGGGGGGGAGGAGATAGATGAGCTAGGATGGGGTGGTTTCCGTAGCAGAATGGGATGCTGTACATTGGTCAATCGGTTAAATGGTCAGTCTGTTGATTGATCAGTCTGTTGATTGGTCAGTGTGTTGATTGGTCAGTCTTTTGATTGGTCAGTCTTTTAATTGGTCAGTCAGTTGATTGGACAGTCGGTTCATTGTTCAGTCAGTGGATTGGTCAGTCGGTTGATTGGACATTCTGTTGATTGGTCAGTCGGTTGATTGGTCAGTCTGTTGAATAGTCGATCGGTTGATTGGACAGTCGGTTGATTGGTCAGACGGTTGATTGGACAGTCGGTTGATTAATCAGTCGGTTGATTGGTCAGCCGGTTGATTGGTCAGTCGGTTCATCAGACAGTCGGTTGATTGGTCAGTCTGTTGAATAGTCGATCGGTTGATTGGACAGTCGATTGATTGATCAGTCTGTTGATTGGTCAGTGTGTTGATTGGTCAGTCTTTTGATTGGTCAGTCTTTTAATTGGTCAGTCAGTTGATTGGACAGTCGGTTCGCTGGTCAGTCGGTTCATTGTTCAGTCAGTTGATTGGTCAGTCGGTTGATTGGACATTCTGTTGATTGGTCAGTCGGTTGATTGGTCAGTCTGTTGAATAGTCGATCGGTTGATTGGACAGTCGGTTGATAGGTCAGACGGTTGATTGGACAGTCGGTTGATTAATCAGTCGGTTGATTGGTCAGCCGGTTGATTGTGTCACAAATCCCAGACTGGGAAATGTAATAGTTTATGACAGGACGACAATCACGAACAAACAAGTTTAACACTTAACAAAACAACCCATCAGACTCACACATTTATTAAACATAATTATACATATAATAGCGCAATTACATATATTATATTATTGAAATGAATGCCGTACAACGGCCTTATTCTCACACACACGCTCCCTCGGATCCACAATCCGGGAGTTACTCCTAAAGGCACTTCGGCCTCAGCCTCTCCCCTCAGGGTCTTAATAGTACATTAATGATTCACTGGCACCGCAGTCTCTCAATATCACCTTCCTATTGTCATACACCTTAGCACTCCCCTAGCACCTCAGCAGGGCAATAACACATTATTATTTCCATAGCCATCAACATGGCGACAACATAGTATCAGTTCACTAGCCTCTCAACATGGCAACAATATAGTATCTCATTCACTCTCATATCTACGTCCCTGTCCGTGGCCTGACTGCCACGACTTTATGTGCCTCTACTGTCCTGTACTGACAGCCTCACTTCTGGCCTATGTGTGGCCTCCGGCCCTATGCTGGCCTATCCCCTGTGCTCATCGAGGTGGCTCTGCGGCCCGTCCCCGACACCTACAAGAATAATATTACATTGGTATAATACCCTACCATTTCTATTCACTCCACCTCTCCTTACAATCCATGAAGCGTACACACACTAGTTCACCTTTCACTCACCACACATCTTACGGTAACACACCTCCATCGGAGTACACACTACTCACTCGCGCTACAAATCCATGAACTCACTTTCATCTATCGCTCATGGCGCACATTGCTATATCCACTATCAAGGACTTCCACATTCCTCACATATAGTTATTTACATCATGGTAATAGACGAATATAATATAATACATCAATCATAATAATCAATCAACGTTCTACATACCAGTCATAACTGGAAAGACTCTCACTAGTCTTCTCGACTGCTTCCCCTTTATGTCCGCCCGATGGGCTCTTATGCACAGGTCCGATCCCTAGGACCTTCTAACTTGCAGTGATAGTAATACCGCGCTTTCGCCTCATTCAGACTCTCCCACTACTCACAACAGCACGCTTAACTTGCTGTCTACTGTGAGTCCTTCTTACTCTACACCCGCTCTGTAGCAATCCCCTTAATTGCACTCACTCCACTCGTGACATCATCCCCCACCCCAAAAAAATTAATGCAATTAATTTCAAATCGCATCAAGATGACTGTCAACGAGTGAGCGTGAGCAATACCTACACTAAAAAAAATGACCTAGCAGTTCCCCTAGTATATAGAATACCGCAATCAGGGGAAAATATGGGGATCAATATGGCCTGCAATATGCATATATGTGTCACATCATGAATAGCTAACTAATCACAATACTTAATACAGAATCAAAAACCATTCAACCTATCAACCATTCTTCATATCATATTTATAATGTCAATATTTTAAAGTCGACTTATTCACACAGATCCTGTCAATGTTCCTGTCCTCCGATGTGTAAGCTCCTGAAATCTTCCCCTAGGCTCGACTAAGGTAGTCGGCGATATGATTGCTGGTTCCTGGAATTGGTTGAATAACGAAGGTATACGGCTGCAAAGCCAATGCCCATCTAGACAAGCGTGGGCTGGACGAACGATTCTTCGACAAAAATGTCAGTGGCTTGTGGTCTGTCTGGATACAAAATTCTCGTCCCATGAGATAACGTCCTAGTTTCTGGACGGACCAGACAATGGCAAGACACTCACGCTCTATCACAGAATACTTTCTTTCTCTCTGCAATAACTTCCTACTGACATAACATACAGGATGGAGACATTCGTTCTTCTCCTGTAGAAGACAAGCGCCGACACCAGAGTCCGACGCATCCGTTCTGAGGATAAAATTAGATCGAAAATCGGGTAATATCAAAATGGGTGACGATGATAATGCTGTCACCAAATTATCAAATGATGTCTGACATTCAGACGTCCACTGGACCTTATCGGGTTGTCCCTTCTTAGTAAGGTCAGTAAGAGAAGATGACAAGGAGGAAAAATTTGGAATGAACTTTCTGTAATAATTTAAAATTCCCACTAAGCTTCTGACTTGTTTCTTTGTTTTAGGGATTTGCAACCCTACTAACTTGTCAATTTTTGTTTCTTCAGGTCTCTGAACCCCTCTACCCACAATATGTCCTAAGAATACTATCTCTGGACATGCCAAATCCATCTTTGTGGGTTTAGCAGTTAACCCAAAATGACGTAATCGTTGAAAAATTACTGTTAGTGTCTGAATATGATCAGACCATGTCGACGTATGGCATGCTATATCGTCAAAGAATGACACGACATTAGGTATGTCCTTCAACACTAGTCTCATTAATCGTGCAAACGTCGCTGGCGCTTTTACCAACCCAAATGGCATGACCTTAAATTGGAATAATCCAATGGGCGTTTGGAACGCCGTGTATTGTTTAGACTCCTCAGTAAGCGGGATTTCCCAATAACCTTTCGTTAAATCAATCTTGGAAAACCACGTGGACCCGGCTAATGAAGCTATTAATTCCTCCTGGAACGGGATAGGCTCCCTATCGCCTACCGTAATAGTGTTCAATCTTCGGAAATCAATACAGAACCGCACCGATCCATCAAGTTTTTTCACGAGGACGATGGGTGATGAATACGGCGATGTTGATGGTTCTATCACATCTAACTTCAACATTGACTCAACTTCCTTTATGACTCTATCTCTCGAAGAAAAAGGCAACGGATACGGTCTAAGAAATACTGGCTTATCCGAAGTCAACTTTATTTGGTGCATGATCACCGTAGTGCGACCCGGCAAATCCGTAACAACATCCGGAAATGACGCTAACAGGGTCTCAAGTTCCCTACTCCTTGAACTCGTAAGGTCAGGGTTAATTTTTACATCCCTGTAACCTTGTGTCGCAGTTAACTCCGGCAATTGAATTTGTAACTCTTCCTGCGCCTCGGTGTCGCTTACGTCACAGTCCAACTGGTCTACGACCCCCGTACAAGCAGTAGAGAAGACAGTCTCCTCTGGTCTTGTCTGTGCACACAGATACTGTGGTCTCTCATAAAATCTCTGTAGCATATTAACATGGAAAACCTTACTCGTTCCATCAATGTGGATAGCGTAATCTACCTTTGAAACAACTCGCTCAATAACATAAGGACCTTTCCATGTCATCAATAACTTATTATGGTCCGTAGGTAACAACAACAGAACCTTGTCTCCTGGCTTAAAAATTCTCAGTTTGGAACCTCTATCTTTATAGTCTTTTGCTCTTTTCGAAGCGATACTAGAAGCTTCTTGTGCTATAGTGCGCGCTGAAGATAGTCTTTCTCTTAAATCAACAAGGTACTGAAACACCGAAATCTGCTCATCGTCTCCCGATGATGGCGACGTCATCATGTCCCGAAGAACATCAGTTGGGCCCCTAGGACTACGACCGTACATCATTTCGAACGGCGAGAATCCCGTTGACTCCTGCCGTACCTCTCTGTACGCGAATAACACTGCAGGGATATATCTATCCCAATCTTTAGGGCGATCAGCAGCTACCTTACGCAGCATCGACTTTAACGTCGAGTTCAATCTCTCGCACATGCCATTAGCCTGCGGATGATAAGGGGTGGTAGTGATGGGTTGTATACTGAATAATCGGAACAATTCCTTCATCATCTGCGACGTAAATTGCGCGCCCCTATCAGACAGAATTTGCTCTGGTATTCCTACCCTAGCGAAGATTGCAAACAACGCTTCCGCGACCGCCTCAGACGTTATGGTCCGCAGAGGAACCGCCTCTGGCCATCTCGTAGCATTACATATGACCGTTAAGAAAAATCGATTCCCCCTATCGGTCGCTGGGTGAATGGGGCCAACAAGGTCTATCGAGACCTTTTTAAACGGTTCCGAGACCGTGGGGATCTTCTGAAGAGGAGCCTGGGGTGTACGACCCTTATGCGTCGTCTTTTGGCACGCACTGCACGTCTTACAATAGACTTGCACATCTCTGTGGATCGATGGCCAGCAAAAATTTTTAAGAACCCTTTCTTTGGTTCTAGCTATCCCCATATGACCCGCTAATGGGACATCATGTGCCAAATGCAATACTGTTGCGATCAGCAACGCTGGCACAACGACCTGCTTTAAAATGGAGGACACCGTTACGTACTTACGGAACAGAATGCCCGCCTGAACAATAAAGGAGGACGACCCGTTCTTATATCTCCTCGTTTTCTCGGTTCGCGCTTCCCCAAAACATGGGTTTAATGATGGGTCCTCCCTTTGTAATCTCGCCAAGCGCTCTGGCGTGATATCTAGGTTGACCGCTGGCGTCGCCAAAGGTCTAATCTTATCTTTATCCGCTACCCGTCGACGTGTTTCGACCGCGGCGCAAAAGTCAATACCCTTTGATTGCGACCATGCTTGCACGTTCTCATCGGAAGGGGAACCTACCCGGGATACATTCCCAATGATGAGCTGGGCGCCTGGAAAACAACCAACGACTGCTTCGACTTCCCCGCTAAGGAAAGGTGTATCTATCATTATTTTTGCCATGGGTAATTTCTCAATGGCCCCCGAAAATTGGGTGCACGGGACAGTCTCACCTGTAAGCTGTGAATCCCGAATGCAGTCCCTATGCACTCCCACAACGGTAGATCCTGTATCTCGTAAAACCGAGACCGGTTCGTCCCCAACAAACCCCGGATAAACCCTAAGACCACCTCCTGTATGACATGAATTTATAACGGGGATCTTTCTCCCACAAGGTAAAACACCGGAAGATAATAACTTCTCACAACTGGGACACTTAGAATACTGTCCGCCTCCGTTGTCCGATGTAACGCACGCAGCTGCATGATGAAATTTATTTGGGGAACATGGACTGGAGGTACTGTCCGCGTTCGCCGCTATCCTACCTGCAGGGCAGTTCACGCTGATGTGATCTGCTCTTCCGCAGTTCCAACACTTCGCGGCCCTACACTCGCGCGAAAAGTGACCCACGCGTCCGCAAGTCCAACACTCCGCTCCCTGTACTGCCCTAGGCCTGGGTCCCCGTGACCCCTCGCGACCGGAACTAGAGTCCCTATGCCGTCGGTCATCGGCAAAGGTCACAACTCGCCCCCGGCCATTACCGCGACCTAGCCCTCCTGCTCGGTCAAACTTACCGGATCCATATGCCGGTGATTGGTGATAGCCCCTACGCTGCCCCTGGGCTTGCCCGCTATAGGCACCACGCTGACGCGACCTGTCCCTAAGTCCTGCCGGCGACCCTTCGACAACGGCGACGTAGCCAGCATCTTGGACGTACGCCCTGGCGACTGGTTTGGACGGATGCGCCGTACGGTATGCCTCCGCCAACTTAGACGCCTCCTGCACCGTCGCGGGTTCGTTCTCTTTCAGGAAAGCCACCAGATCTTTGTGGCACGACGCGTACAGCTGGTCCCGGATCATTAAGTCTTTCAGTTTAGCGAAATCCGTGCCCACATGCGCCAAGTCTACCCAGTTCGCGAAATACTCCGTTAGTCTCGCGACGAAGGCAGCAAAGTCCTCCCTGGTATCTGCGCGTGCTCGCCTAAACTGCTCCCGGAAATATTCCTCGGTACGCGCAAATCGGCGAAGCAGCAAAGCCTTCAGCTTATCGTAATCTTGCACGTCTTCGCGCTGTAGCTCTTTAAAGTAAGTTAACGCTCGCCCCTGCAATAGCGATGCCAGGTAGGTGGCCCATAATTCCTTATTTTCCCCCCATTGCAATTGTGCGTTCAGTTCGAACCTGTAAAGGAAGGCGTCTATGTCGTCCTTCCGGTCGTCGAACGTAGGGAGCTTAATCCTAACGCCACCTTTATTGTGTACCTGCCGCTCAACTGCTTCCGTTGGCGCATTCTTTTGGCTTTCCAACTCCGCGATTTTCATTCGCGTCTCTCTCTCCTGTTGGTTATCCCTAGCTTCTATCTCCCTTAACTTTAACTCCCTCTCCTGCTCCTGAGCCTTAGCCTCTCTTTCCTGTTGCTTAGCCTCTAACTCCTTTACCTGAGCCTCTTTTTCTCGCTCTCTATCCTTAGCACGCTCATCGCGCATTTCTGCCTGCTGTTCTTTAATCCAGCCGCGTAGTTCCTCTCCCTCCAGGCCAAGTTCCTTACCCAACTTCATTAGTTGTTGGAGTTCCGCCATTTCACAGATTTATGGTTATGGTATCTATTATAAGACGACCAACCTGTCGGTATGATCACTAACGATACGACCAGAGACCTGATATCACACCAGATATAACAATACCCAGTTCAGAATACAATTCAGAAATTTACCTTTACAGCACAACTAATTCTATATCTATAAAATGTATGCACTATTAATTATAAAAGAAAATAGAAACGACAAGAATGAAGAAATACAGTAGAAGGACCACAAGTACGTCAAGGACAACGAACCAGACTAGGACAAAGACCTAAAAAAGAAAATATAATGGAAAAAAAATTTGCAACCTAACTACGCCGATTACACTACAAGGTACGAACAAGAACAGAGTCTGAAAAAAAAGAACGTATCTATAGATAGGTAGAAAGAGGGACAAGAGAATACGTCTTCCTGCGGAACAGAGAAGATATCGACGATACAACTAAACAAAAATACAGGTCCCTATAGAACTGTTCACTGTGATGAACGAAGTTCCAAAGTTTACCACACCTTTTTTAAAAGGATAAACTAAGTTCAACACAGCAAACCCGCGCCACCGCCCGTATAACCTATAACGACAACAAAAACAGCAAAAACAGGGAAAAAGACAGATTAAAGGAACAGCCCAAAATCCAGGGCACAAAAATTTTGACTTTCACTTAACTTTTGAAATTTTGAGTAAAACTCCTCCCTTTAATCGGAGCTCTGGCTGCTTGTCTCCTCAGGCTGCACGCACACACTCTGGAAAGTTTAAATACACATTAATACCTATTCATAGCAATACATGTATCAATACATATTCATCAATATACATAAATCATATCATGAAATGTCCATTCATCCAACGAACAAGACAGCACAAATACCTACTACTAACTAACTACAACTAAATATTACGAAAATGGACGAGTCACAATGGACGAGCCCCCAATGTCACAAATCCCAGACTGGGAAATGTAATAGTTTATGACAGGACGACAATCACGAACAAACAAGTTTAACACTTAACAAAACAACCCATCAGGCTCACACATTTATTAAACATAATTATACATATAATAGCGCAATTACATATATTATATTATTGAAATGACTGCCGTACAACGGCCTTATTCTCACACACACGCTCCCTCGGATCCACAATCCGGGAGTTACTCCTAAAGGCACTTCGGCCTCAGCCTCTCCCCTCAGGGTCTTAATAGTACATTAATGATTCACTGGCACCGCAGTCTCTCAATATCACCTTCCTATTGTCATACACCTTAGCACTCCCCTAGCACCTCAGCAGGGCAATAACACATTATTATTTCCATAGCCATCAACATGGCGACAACATAGTATCAGTTCACTAGCCTCTCAACATGGCAACAATATAGTATCTCATTCACTCTCATATCTACGTCCCTGTCCGTGGCCTGACTGCCACGACTTTATGTGCCTCTACTGTCCTGTACTGACAGCCTCACTTCTGGCCTATGTGTGGCCTCCGGCCCTATGCTGGCCTATCCCCTGTGCTCATCGAGGTGGCTCTGCGGCCCGTCCCCGACACCTACAAGAATAATATTACATTGGTATAATACCCTACCATTTCTATTCACTCCACCTCTCCTTACAATCCATGAAGCGTACACACACTAGTTCACCTTTCACTCACCACACATCTTACGGTAACACACCTCCATCGGAGTACACACTACTCACTCGCGCTACAAATCCATGAACTCACTTTCATCTATCGCTCATGGCGCACATTGCTATATCCAATATCAAGGACTTCCACATTCCTCACATATAGTTATTTACATCATGGTAATAGACGAATATAATATAATACATCAATCATAATAATCAATCAACGTTCTACATACCAGTCATAACTGGAAAGACTCTCACTAGTCTTCTCGACTGCTTCCCCTTTATGTCCGCCCGATGGGCTCTTATGCACAGGTCCGATCCCTAGGACCTTCTAACTTGCAGTGATAGTAATACCGCGCTTTCGCCTCATTCAGACTCTCCCACTACTCACAACAGCACGCTTAACTTGCTGTCTACTGTGAGTCCTTCTTACTCTACACCCGCTCTGTAGCAATCCCCTTAATTGCACTCACTCCACTCGTGACAGATTGGTCAGTCGGTTCATCAGACAGTCGGTTGATTGGTCAGTCTGTTGAATAGTCGATCGGTTGATTGGACAGTCGATTGATTAATCAGTCGATTGATTGGTCAGTCGGTTCACTGGACAGTCAGTTGATTAGTCAGTCGTTTGATTGGACAGTGGGTTCTAAGACTACTAGTTATTCAATAATTTACTGATTTATTAAACAAAATATTATAAAAACCACAGAAAAACTGTGGGTTCGCAGCAGGACTATAAGCAATATTAAAATCGGGGAAAAAGAAAGAGTTGTAAGTAGCTAAGCCCCGCGTGAGAAATAAAACCCAAACGATACAAAGCAAACTAAAGAAAAGACAGAAAAAGTTCGAATTTTCGGCTTTCGCCTTTATCAAGAAAAAAAATGGAACAGACAAAACAATTGAACAATAAAAGGTTTCAACAGGAAATGTGTGGAATCGAAGCGAAACAGAATATTTTTACTTAGCTACGAGTTCTTGCTTGGAGCAGCACAAAAGTACGTCCGTCTGCCAAATGCATTTTCCCTTCGATTTTTTGGGGTTTTATTTCTCACGCGGGATTTCGCAACATGCAACTTTTTCTGTTTGCCCGATTTTAACATGATTTATTAAACACCCACTGTTACGAATCTGGACTGGGTGATAGTGCCCTCCAGTGTTAGGGTTCTGGTACTAAAGTCCCCTCTAGCTGTTATGAAGAGGGTCTTCTCAATGATGGTATTATGACTGCATTTAAATCGAGAGGTATTTAATATTTAATCTTTCGTACCATGCCACACAAACCCTACCCTGAAATCCATGTTGGGGTGACCTTACTTGGAGAAACAAAAATCGTTACGGAAACAGCAACATGGAAAAACCAACGTTCTGGATGTGATGGACCTTCTGAGTACCTCGCGACTCGTATGAATGCAAGTAGTGAAAGCCGAAAGGAAACTGCTAGCAGGATGAAGGAGGAACTGAACACCGCCAAAACCAAGACCAGGATTGGATACTGGAATGTTAGAACAATGTATGAATCGGGTAAGTTAGCACAAGTAACATCAGAGATGAGGCGCTACAACCTACACATCCTGGGTGTAAGTGAGAGCAGATGGACTGGATCTGGAAGGATCAAAACATCCACTGGAGAAACCGTTCTCTACTCTGGAAGAGAGGATGACCAACATCATGGAGGAGTAGCCATCATCCTAAAGAAAGGACTGGACAAATGCTTGTTGGAGTGGAAACCAGTCAATAGCAGACTGATGAGGATGAGGATGAAAGGACGACACACAAACATCACTGTCATCCAATGTTATGCACCAACCAACGAAAACGACAACACAGACAAAGACGACTTTTATGAACAACTCCAGGGGGAAATGGACATGACGCCACGGCATGATCTCATCATTGTCATGGGAGACCTCAATGCTAAGATAGGTAAAGATGATATAAATTATGAAAGAGTAATGGGAAAACATGGAACTGGAACAAGGAATGACAATGGAGAAAGGCTTGTGGATTTTTGTGCCTTGAACAACTTAGTCATCGGAGGGACCCTTTTCACACACAGAGAAATTCAAAAACTCACATGGAATTCTCCAAATGGAAGAGACAAGAACCAAATAGACCATTTGATGATCAACGGTATGTGGGGACGATCCCTTCTAGATGTGAAAGTGAAAAGAGGAGCTGACGTAGCCAGCGACCACCATCTAGTGGCAGCACTTATCAAAATTAAACTGAACAAGACCGGAATCAAGACATCAAAGCAAAGACACCTTAATATTCAGAAACTGAGAGATGCAAGTGTTAGAAATGCCTTCAACATACAAGTCAAGAACCGATTCCAGGCTCTACGGGAGTCTGATAAGAACAACCCTAATGAAAGAGGAATCGATTCAGAGTGGAAAAGAGTAACTACAGTGTACACAGAGAGCAGTGTAGCCTGCCTTGGATTTAATGAGAAAGGGAAAAGCAAGGAGTGGATCCAACAAAGAACATGGGATGTGATCGAGGAGAGGAAAGTCATGAAAAAGAAACTCCTACAAGTGAAATCGGAAAGGCTGAAAGAGAGGTACCAACAAAGCTACACAGAGTTAAATAAGAAAGTGAAGAGACTAGTAAAGAAAGATAAACGAGAAGCCATGGAACAGCTAGCGGCAGATGCGGAGGAGGCAGCAGCAAGAGGAGAACAGGGTAAGCTCTACAAGATCACTAAGCGCATTTGTGGCAAGTACGGTGGAAGACCAAGTGTTCCAATCAAAGACAAGAATGGGAAACTACTGACTACAGAACGAGAACAGGATACACGCTGGACAGAGCACTTTCAGGAATTACTAAACCGGCCACCACCTGAAGATAGAATAATAATAGAAGATGCTGCTGAAGACCTTGACATCAACATAGATCCACCAAAGAAAGAAGAGATAGTGGCAGCAATAAAGAGCCTAAAAAACAGCAAAGCCCCAGGAAAAGACAACTTGACTGCAGAACTGTTCAAAGCAGATCCGGATCAGTCAGCCACCATCCTTCAGCCACTGTTCACAGCTATCTGGGAAGCAGAAGCAGTACCAAAGAGCTGGAATGAAGGCAGAATAGTGAAAATACCCAAGAAAGGAGCACTCAGCGATTGCAACAACTGGCGTGGTATCACTCTCCTTTCTATACCCAGCAAAATCCTTGCCAAGATCATTGTGCAACGTATGTCAGATGCTGTGGACAAGACACTGAGAAAGGAACAGGCCGGATTCCGAAAGGGGAAAGGATGCATTGACCAGATCTTCACACTCCGAAACATCATAGAACAGTGTTCAGAATGGCAAAGGCAGCTCTATGTGAATTTCGTTGACTTCGAAAAGGCCTTCGACAGCATCCACAGAGAGAGTATATGGCGCATTCTTCGGCACTATGGGATTCCCAGCAAGCTTGTTGAACTCATCAAAAGCTTTTACAAGAACTTCAGTTGCAGTGTCGGAAACAGTGATGCATCCTTTGAAGTGAAAACTGGTGTACGGCAAGGATGTGTGATGTCAACAATTTTGTTTAACCTCGTAATCGACTGGATTATGCGGAAAACTACACAGGATGCACCAAGAGGCATCAGATGGACACTCTTCGACAACCTAGAGGATTTGGACTTTGCGGATGACCTTGCGCTATTGTCACATAGTCACCAACACATGCAAGATAAGACGCAGAGACTACATAATTTTGGATGCAAAGTAGGCCTTCGGATTAGCCAGAAGAAGACAGAGATTATGACCCTAAATGTAGACACTCCAGCACCAGTGCAAGTAGATGACAAGAACCTCACCACGACGGACAAATTTAAATACCTTGGTAGCATTATCAGACCAGAGGGTGGCACAAAGGAGGACATCCAAAGTAGGCTGGGAAATGCAAGGGCTGTCTTTCAAAGTATGAGCAACATCTGGAAATCGACACAATACGGCATCAACACCAAGATCAGACTGTACCAAAGCTGTGTCCTATCCACACTCCTGTATGGATCAGAGTGTTGGCGAATGACAGAAGGTGACCTCGCCAAGTTGTCTTCCTTCCACACCACATGTCTTCGTAGGATTCTCCGCATCTTTTGGCCAAACAAGATTTCTAATCAGGAACTACTAAGGCGATGCAAGCAAGAAGAAATAGCCAACATCATCACGAAGAGACGATGGAGATGGCTTGGACACGTGCTGCGAAAGGAAGCAAATTCTATAACCAAAACAGCACTTCAGTGGACACCGGAGGGACGTCGCAAGCGAGGCAGACCCAAGGCAACCTGGCGGAGAACAATCGAGACAGAGATGAAATCCTTCAATCACTCATGGGGAACTCTCGCAAAGATGGCCCAGGACAGACAGGGCTGGAGATCCTTTGTTGCTGCCCTAAGCACCAGTGGGTGCAACAGGAAATAGTAGTAGTACCATGCCACACACTAAGAACAATCTGAATAAGTTTCATAAACAGACATGCAGGGCCACAAATTTAATTACATTAATTACCCTAACAATTTTGTCTAGATCTATTACATAGTAAAGACAACATCAGCAGCATCAAATCTAAATTCAATAATATGTCACTCGAAGTCTTCTCTAGATTCCTATAATATTATGATAATTCTGACTCACTAACAATTTAAGTACTAATTATATATCTCTCAGATATAGTCTGCCTACTATCTATCAATCAATATACTAATATGGTCTCTGGCGACGATGTCATCTCAGCTATTTGTGCCTACCGCTTATAATGGATCAAGCTCGTCAATATAAACTGACGTAGTTAAGTCTATTGGATCTACTCTAGGATGGGCTGGCAATCCCCAGCCTCATCCAGACAAATCAATCCCAATTCACAGATGTGTATGCCAACATTCATACTAGTTGCAAGTCAATATAAATCTTTGTCTTGCATTCTTGGGTAGCACTCCTAGTATATGCGGCAAGCCTGTCCTACTGGATAAATTATGTTCAGCTCCTCGTTCATTGTTGAATCATCAAAGGACAAACACTTACGCTTGGTCCCTGGTGTTAGAAAACCAGGGAACAGTGGACAATAGCAGTGGGCATATCTCATTCAAGCATATGGCTTCCTCTCAAATGTCTATATTGGACTAGACATGAAATCGAACGGAATTATGATTCTTCAGGCAGAATCGTGCCGACGCCTGCACAGATTGGAGTTTTCTGTATGGAGTAATGGACATAGGTATGGCTACACTTTTATACTGTGCAGCCACCTGCAAATTACCGTCCAAATCCCTAGATTTGATTGGTGCATCCATGCGAGCTCATCTCGCAGTATTAATATATTCTACGTGGGAGTTGGTCACGGCCTTGTACTAAAACAGACAAGGTCAATTTAAAATGTCAAAACAATTACTGAAATCTTTAAAGCCTCGTGCTTTCTACATTTTATGTACGAATTTCTGAACGCGACTAAGCGTCTTAAACTATCTATCCTTATTCACCCCTTCTCTTCCCTTCTAAGTGTTCATCAAAATCACGGGGTCGAGAATTGCACTGTCACTCCTAACTTATACATTTATTCTATCTCGCCCCACTTTCTTTCCATCTCTAAGAAAAAGTGTTTCAAAAACAAACTGTTCACGAGAGCAGTTCAAGGACAAATTACGCTGGTTATAATCAACGAGACCGTGAAAAATCAACTCCTTGCAAGTCGTGACCCAGCACGGCATTTATAGTACTTAAACCATGACATCCCCCACCCCAGTGGAAATTTTAAGAAAAATTTACACGATAGGATCCAAGAAACCACAAAGTTATTGTGGTGGGGGCTTAAGTACTACTGTAGAAAAGTCAGCCTTAAGCTTGATAACAAAAAATTTAACTAATAACGTGCATATTGGATGGACAAAAAGCATACAATTATTGATGCCACGTTCTGTAGAATCTAGTCTATCGAAACATTCTCACTGCACACAATCAAACTTCTTATGAACATTTATAATAACAATGAGTATATCACTGTATACTGCTGAATTAAAGTATAACTACTATCAAACAATCAGGCCTTACTGAAGGAATAGGCTCATAAATATCTTGACAACACACATAATTGCTGCTTATATACACATTCACAAACAATATATTGTTAATTAAAATTCTGTGGTATCCAATGGCAGCAGTAGCTCTGGTAGCTTGGTTTGCCATGTCTCCATCTCATTGACCCGCTGACAAGGGCGTCAGGTTTGTCAGAAGTTCAGGTCACAGTCCGGAATGACGCTGGTGGAAAGAGGATATTCACAAAAAAGGATTGTAAAACTGGTTCATAAAGTAGTGAACAAGATAATGTGAATCCATCCACCGTCCAGAATTGAGGGGGAAAAGCACTATCCAACCCCAATACAAGACACAACACTCTTTAATAGGAAACTAAATTAGACGTGACAAAACATCAGCTTGGGAATTGTCACCGCCAGGGATAGCCCGGATAACAAACCGGTATTCCTGGAGTGCAAGACTCCACCTCGTTAATCGAGCATTTTTAGCCCTGTTAGACTTCAAGAATAACAACGGACGATGGTCCGTTTCAATTATAAACTCGGACATGAGTAGATATCGCGAAAATGCGTTTACAGCAAAAATGATAGCGAGGCACTCTCGCTCGATAATTGCGTAGCGGCATTGCCTATCTAGCAACTTGCGGCTGGCGTATAGACACGGCCGCAAGGTATCGTCTCGTTCCTGCAACAACACAGCTCCTAGTCCCTTGTCCGACGCATCAGTGCGGACAATAAATATTTGGTTTATATCTGGCAGTATGAGAATGGGGGAAGTCGAAAACAATCGTTGAACGGTACGAAGTGTATCAGTACATTCGGTTGTCCATTTCACTTTATTAGGAAAATTCTTTCTTGTGAGGTCCGACAACGGAGCTGTAAGCGAAGAAAAATTTGGAATGAACTTTCTATAATAATTAAGAAAGCCCAATAAACTACGAACTTCTTTCTTAGTTCGAGGGGCTTGGAGCTTTAAGATTGTAGTTATCTTCTTGTCATCAGGGGTCTGAACGCCGTGGGCAATTGTATGGCCCAGAAAATTAATTTCATTGTATCCTAAAAACACTTTACTGGGTTTCGCCGTAAGGCCAGCTCGACGAAGAGCAATAAAAACTTGACGTAGGGCTGCGAGGTGGCCCGACCAATCGGTTTCATAAATACAAATGTCGTCAAAATACGACAACACGGAATTCATATTCTGGAGCAATATTGTCATCATACGCGCGAAAGTGGCAGGGGCTGTAACTAATCCAAAATGCATATAGCGCCAATGCATAAGACCCAACGGAGTCTGAAAAGCGGTATATTGCTTGCTATTCTCATCAAGCGGAATTTGCCAATAGCCTTTGGAAAGGTCAATTTTAGAAAAAATCGTTGCCCTCGCTAACTGCGCAAAAAGATTCTCCTGGTTGGGAATCGGTTCAGCGTCATATATCGTAACCTCATTAAGTTTACGATAGTCAATACAAAAACGCACTGTATCATCTTTTTTTTTCACTAAGACGATGGGTGAGTTATATGGGCTCGTCGATCGCTCTATCACTCCCAGGTGAAACATGTTACGTACCTCGGTTATTATAGTCTCCTGTGCGTGCAGCGGACGCGGGTATGGTTTAACAAAGACGGGTATATCCGTCTTTAATGTTATAACATGCTGTACCAATGAAGTATTACCTGGTAGATCAGTAAAGACCGTAGTAAACTCGTTAAGCAAATCTCTTATATCTTGTCTTTGCGATTCAGACAGATCTGGATTTATATGTACATCTGAAGTATTTTCAGAAGATTGCAGTGCGGGGATTGAATGCTCTATCTTAATAGGATCATCATCGTCAATTGAAACTAAGGCCGCATTGGCCTGAGCAACGACATTTCGGCGATTATTCTGACGATTATCATCGTCGGACAGGTACTGCTTTAACATATTTATATGGAAGACTTTGTCCTGTCCGCGAATCTTGATAAGATAATTTACTCGAGAAAGTCTCTTTAGGACTTTAAAAGGCCCCTTCCATGTAAGAAGGAGTTTATTTTTGGTCTCCGGAAGGAGAACAAGAGTTTGATCTCCGACGGCCAAGGTTCGCAATCGGCTACCCTGATCACGATATGCTTTATAAATACTGGCATGCGCACTCGAAGATTTTTGTGCGAGCTGACATGCATTAAGAATTCGATGTCGCAAGTCTACAACGTATTGATATGCAGACCGCGTATCGTTGTCGTCGGTGTCTGATCCGGCGAATAAATCACGGAGTATGGCCATTGGACCACGTGGCTTGCGACCATACAATAATTCGAAGGGGGAAAAACCCTTCGATGCGTTCGGTAGTTCTCGGTATGCAAAGAGAATAGCGGGGAGCTGTCGATCCCAATCAGTCGGCTTGTCGGCCGAAACCCGCGCAAGCATAGCTTTCATGGTAGCATTCCATCGTTCACAGCAGCCATTAGACTGTGGGTGGTATGGAGATGTCAATCTTTGTTTAATCCCTACCAATTCCAAGACTTTTTTAAAAAGTTCAGAAGTAAACTGTGGACCTCTGTCCGATAAAATTTCAACCGGAAATCCAAGACGCGAAAAAACAGTAATAAGGGCTTCAGCCACATGATCGGCTGAAATGTCTTTTAGTGGAATGGCCTCTGGCCAACGGGTTGCGTAGTCAATGACAGAAAGTATGAAGCGATGTCCTCTGTCTGACTTGTGTAGAGGGCCAACTATATCTACGGCAACGCGCTCAAATGGTCTGGAGACCGTTGGCATCTCCTGCAGAGGAGCCCGCGATGCTCTCCCTTTAGGAGTACGTTTCTGACATACGTCACATGTTGATACGAACCGGTTTACATCTGCGTAAATACTGGGCCAAAAAAATTGCGATAGTATTCGAGACTTAGTTCTGGCCTTTCCCTGGTGACCCGCCAAGGAAGTGTCATGCGCGAGACGAATAATGTCGCGACGAAAAGATCTTGGTACTACAAGCTGCATAACGGTCTCTCGCTTATTCCGAAAATTACGATATAATAAGTCATCTTTAATAAGAAACTTAGAGGTATCCGGCGCTGTAGGATCAACTTTAGTAAACAAATGTTTCAATGTGGGGTCTGACTGTTGCTCATCATGGAATGCACTAGACGTTATGTTCGATTCAATAGTAGGGTTACTCAATGCACTGTCTGCTCGTCGACTCGATTGTAGGCGTGTTGTCGCACAAGCAACACTCTCATCCTCAGTCCAAATTTCCAAGTTACCGATAGGAAACTTTATTACTTGAGGTACATTCCCTATGATTAAATCAGCCACCGGATTAGGCAGTACACATGCGGTAACAATACCTGTGAGAAAAGGTGTATCAATATAAACTTCTGCAAGACGGAATCGCTCTACAGATCCGCCAAAAGTAATACAAGTTACATCCTTATCCAAAAATTGTGTTGGACGGACTAGTGACTGCCGAACGCCGATAGTCGTGCATCCGGAGTCACGTAGAACGGAAGCGCGAATCGCGTTCACGCGGCCCTGGTAAAATGTTAATTCCCCCAGTTCATGTAGGGCTGACATGACCGGAATAGCTTTTGATTGCGATGAAGATTTATTAGCATAACCAACATCTGTATAGGGTGTAGATTGTACAGAGCAGGCCTTTGCCGCTCCCATTTTAACGGTACAAAATCTTTGTATGTGGCCGAACTGATTACACCTGAAGCACATAATACGGTGTGAGTCGTGTCCACGATAAGGCCGACCTTGCGGTCTATCATAATCATTATTATTACCAAAATACACTCGCCGGGGCGGTCTCTGAAGCCGGTTATGTTGATGGCTTGGATAGTTGCCACGATAATACGGGCGAGGCTCGTAAAAAGAATGTCTCTGGTATCCTCGACGCGGGGATAAATCACTCCGATGCGGAAAATCCCGCGGTGTAAGAAATGACGAAGTGGGGGTCACAAAGGACTCCAGCTCTAATTTCTTTAACGTTAGCTCACGCTTCCTCTGTTCTCGCTCCAGAGCCTCTTTTTCTCTTTCTCTTTCTCTTTGTTCCTTTTCTCTCTCTCTTTCTTCTTTTTCTCTTTCTCTTGCTGCTAACCGATCCTCCCGGTCTCGGTCCTGCTGTATTTGTCGTTCGCACCACGAGGCGCGGTCTTCTTCTGGTATACCCAGGGCCTTGGCAGATTCAATGTATTTGAGGAAATCGGCCATAATGTGTATTAAAATATGTTACTCGTATTGATTCGTATAGAATCAAAACACTGGCACGCTAGTGTGTGCACAATTAGTAAGTATTTACCTACTGTTACGGTATACCGCGGTATCAATTATATTATCTCTAACAGTTACTCTCAATATTAATCCAGTGTCCTATGTTACCACTGCTTCGCGAAAAGAACGTTCTATCTCTCTCTGTAAATTGCAGGCAGTGTCACTTGCACTGCAAAAAATTTTATCTCTCTCTCTCTGAATATGAATACTAGTAAGGCAGTGCCGTCTATTCCACTGCAATAAAATATATAAGTATCGCCTTCAATGCGACAAATCAGTGTCTTAAGTGATCACTCTCAAAATTTATGTCTCTCTCAACGCGACGAACCAGTGTCCTCTGTTATCCCTGTCAAAAATGTATCGCTCTCTCAACGCGACGAATCGAAAATATATCTCTCTCTCAACGCGATAAATTTGGAATATCTCTCTCTTCTCAAAAGGCGCACACGCAGTGTCCTCTGTTACCACTGCAAAAACTCTCAAAACGCGAACACGCAGTGTCCTCTGTTACCACTGCAAAATTATTCTCTCTATATTCGACGTGAAATTAGCACGTGACCAAAATTTTTGTATCTCTCTCTCTCACATATCAATACCAGATTACAATTCAACGTGGTTTTAGCACGTGAAACACCTCAGGCATATATTGTAAACATAGCAATGTCAATATACTAGTTTAAAGTTTATAAGGAAGGAAAAAAAAATACACTAAACAGGACGCTAGACTCACAAGGAAGACGAACGATAACAGACCCTACAAGTCCTAACTTATGTTACAGAAAGTTTAAGAAAAAGACAGGAGAGACATCTTCCTAAAGAAATGTGAGGAAGCAAGAGGAACGCCACAATCTATACGAATAATGGATCCCTAATAGAACTATTCACAGTGAATCAAATCCCCCCGAGTTATCAATAGCCACCAAGGCACTCCAATATCCTTCGTAATGGCAAAGAAGATATGCTAAACTATGATCCCATCCAACCTCCCGCTCTTAAACTAAACATATAGTAAAGGAAAAAAGCCTGTAAACACTGAGAGCGGAAAGCACCTCGCCCTCCTCAAAACTGACAATCAGATGGTTCACTTAACTTTTACTAGAGGAATTCAGATGGTGATGTCCTCAATCCATAGCTCGTTCCAAGTCCAAAAAAGTGCCGTATTTCTGTTACAGGTAGATATCTTAGGTGAATGGTGTCCCTCGCCGGTGTCGTCGGGCCAATGGGATGATCAGCTCGTTATATGAAATTGAAACAACATGTCATATTAATACAAATTGACTATAACCTATCTGTCTCTTAATCTAAAGTAAAAAGGACCTGAAATCAAAATGTTATAACAGTACAATATGAAATAATGAACTAAAATGCAATAGATGAATCTAAGGATAAGTCTGCCAATAGGTTTTCAGAATTATGTATCTAAATGGCATGGCGTTCTTTAAGTTCTTTAGGGGGTCCCTCTCCAGTGTTACGAATCTGGACTGGGTGATAGTGCCCTCCAGTGTTAGGGTTCTGGTACTAAAGTCCCCTCTAGCTGTTATGAAGAGGGTCTTCTCAATGATGGTATTATGACTGCATTTAAATCGAGAGGTATTTAATATTTAATCTTTCGTACCATGCCACACACTAAGAACAATCTGAATAAGTTTCATAAACAGACCTGCAGGGCCACAAATTTAATTACATTAATTACCCTAACAATTTTGTCTAGATCTATTACATAGTAAAGACAACATCAGCAGCATCAAATCTAAATTCAATAATATGTCACTCGAAGTCTTCTCTAGATTCCTATAATATTATGATAATTCTGACTCACTAACAATTTAAGTACTAATTATATATCTCTCAGATATAGTCTGCCTACTATCTATCAATCAATATACTAATATGGTCTCTGGCGACGATGTCATCTCAGCTATTTGTGCCTACCGCTTATAATGGATCAAGCTCGTCAATATAAACTGACGTAGTTAAGTCTATTGGATCTACTCTAGGATGGGCTGGCAATCCCCAGCCTCATCCAGACAAATCAATCCCAATTCACAGATGTGTATGCCAACATTCATACTAGTTGCAAGTCAATATAAATCTTTGTCTTGCATTCTTGGGTAGCACTCCTAGTATATGCGGCAAGCCTGTCCTACTGGATAAATTATGTTCAGCACCTCGTTCATTGTTGAATCATCAAAGGACAAACACTTACGCTTGGTCCCTGGTGTTAGAAAACCAGGGAACAGTGGACAATAGCAGTGGGCATATCTCATTCAAGCATATGGCTTCCTCTCAAATGTCTATATTGGACTAGACATGAAATCGAACGGAATTATGATTCTTCAGGCAGAATCGTGCCGACGCCTGCACAGATTGGAGTTTTCTGTATGGAGTAATGGACATAGGTATGGCTACACTTTTATACTGTGCAGCCACCTGCAAATTACCGTCCAAATCCCTAGATTTGATTGGTGCATCCATGCGAGCTCATCTCGCAGTATTAATATATTCTACGTGGGAGTTGGTCACGGCCTTGTACTAAAACAGACAAGGTCAATTTAAAATGTCAAAACAATTACTGAAATCTTTAAAGCCTCGTGCTTTCTACATTTTATGTACGAATTTCTGAACGCGACTAAGCGTCTTAAACTATCTATCCTTATTCACCCCTTCTCTTCCCTTCTAAGTGTTCATCAAAATCACGGGGTCGAGAATTGCACTGTCACTCCTAACTTATACATTTATTCTATCTCGCCCCACTTTCTTTCCATCTCTAAGAAAAAGTGTTTCAAAAACAAACTGTTCACGAGAGCAGTTCAAGGACAAATTACGCTGGTTATAATCAACGAGACCGTGAAAAATCAACTCCTTGCAAGTCGTGACCCAGCACGGCATTTATAGTACTTAAACCATGACACCCACCCACCCATCCATCCACACACACAGTCATGGACACACTCATCCTCCCACACACCCACACACATACACTCATTCCCACACACCCCCACACATATAAATAAAACAGAGACAGTGGTGATGTTAACAAACCTCCAGATTTAATTTCCACGATCATTATTTGCTCCGAAGGAACGTTTTATTGTAAAGAAAGTGCAGTGTTCCCAGGGAGGTGAAGGGTGGAAACTGGACACTTTTACTCACACAGTTCGTCCCTTCAGAATGACAGTGTCCTATCTCCACTTTTAGGCTGAACTGAGTTACACACTACACACTACTTCTACAAGCCTTCTCTCTATTGCCTTTCAGACTATCAAGCAGATTCGGTGTGTAATTTGTAAGTATTACTAGAAAGGAAAACAAAAGTTGTAACTCGGAAAGCTTTGAGCACATGAAACTCCAATCATCAGTTTCTCCAAAAATTCTCCAATTATAATTCTATGAGGACGAAATGCAGATGACAGGGTCAAGATATACCAGATTTCATTGTCTTGTCTATTTCTTGCCATATACGCCAGGTATACCTTTGATTTTCGGCTTTATCCTGTTCAATACCCGTCAAGACACTGACAGACGAGCCAGGGTGGAGAACTTCCTTCCGCGTCGAGACGTTTTCCTGGTAGACAATAGGACATCTGGCGTTCTGGTCACCTACTACCCAAGATCACCGGCCACCTCTGCCCTCATGAAACACGTCAGAGACACTCTAAACGGTAATGGTGTTCAGTTGACCCCCAGATGAAACTTACACTGAGTCAGTGGCGTATCCAGAGAGGATGTATTTAGAGAGAGAAATCACTTTTCCTACATCGCGAATCTGGGTCATGGCGGTAATACGAATTGGAAAGGGTCGCCTGCAATGTGCCGATCAACTCACTGTGGATTGTTCATATTTCTGGGTTGATTGAAACTATTTAGAACCGTTTGTAAGCTCTTACTTCCAGTGGAAATGTAGAAAACGGGTATTGTTTACAGCCGCGACCTACTTTCCACTCCATGCCAACAATAGTTTCGAGGAACCTCCCGTGTCTCACGGTGGAAATCGACCAATCGTGATTTCTCTCTACACAGACCTACTAAAAATAAATACTGATAATTATTGGGTGTTTTTTTTTAAATTTGTGGCTCATTTTAACCACTAACTCGTCGGGTAGTTAAAATCAGCCGGCAGGAACTGTTGACTTCACAGATTCCAGTTCCATTAGGTTTAGTGTGAAATGTGAGCCAGTGTAAAATTGGAGATAACTCCACAGACAGTTTTTCAGAAAATGGATTCCCCTCATTCTTAAACAGACGCTCTGTAATTCTGTTGTGGTTTATCGCACGCATCAGGGCCGTAACTAGGGCCCCGCAGCCCCCGCAATGCGGGGGGGCCCCCGAGGGTAGGGGGCCCCCGGACGGAAGAAAAAAGAGGGAGTTAAAAAGGAAGAAGAAAAAAGAAGAAAAGAGGGAAAAAGAAGAAAAGAGAAGAGAGAGAGAGAGAGAGAGAGAGAGAGAGAGAGAGAGAGAGAGAGAGAGAGAGAGAGAGAGAGAGAGAGAGAGAGAGAGAGAGAGAGAGAGAGAGAGAGAGAGAGAGAGAGAGAGAGAGAGAGAGAGAGAGAGAGAGAGAGAGAGAGAGAGAGAGAGAGAGTCTGGAATTATCTGGGGGCCACAGCAATTTCAGCAAAGCAGAAAAAGACAATTTAGAGACAAGAGTGTTAATAACTGTCGGGGCCCCCTCAACAAAATCGTAGCTGTTGGGGGCCCCTCAACAAAATCGTAGTTGTCGGAGGCCCCTTAGTTAACTGACTCATGGTTGCCGGGGGCCCCTTAACCTGGTTTTCCGATCAAATTATAATTATGGTTAAGGCACTCGTAATAAATGGCTGTCGGCCTTTGAGTGCAAAAAAAACCTGGCATCGGCCAAGTTTTTTTTGTTTTGGTCAAGACGATCAAGATGAACCGACGGGAATATCCCTCGGGTGCTCAAAAGCGAAAATTAGCGAAACAAAATGAAGAGGGAATGAAAAAAAATCCGAAAATAGATGCCTTTTTTAAGCAACCCCCAAAATGGATGAGCTTGGTAATGCCAGTGATTGTGTCAACCCCAGGCCAGTGTCAGATCAAAGTCCAACTTTAGAACCTGGACCAAGCATGCAACAAGAGGAATCAAAATCCACCGGTAAGTAGCCAAGATCTCGATCTAGATCAAGATTAGATCTAGATATATCTAGACGTCTAGATCTAAATCTATACATGTATCTAGCTTTCTCTTGACTTAAATTCTAGTGCATGTAATTATTGAGTTGCCAGCAAAGAGACGGCAAAAATTTTGGTATAGATCTAGATCTATATTTAGAATTCTCTGAAAACACTGTGATCTTCCAGCCCAGCAAATTACGAGCACGAGATCTAGTAGTGCCGGTGTTGTTGCTACTGCTGCTGTTGTTGTTATTGTTGTTGTTTTGTTGTGTTTTCATTTTTTTAAGTTATTGTCTTTCCAATCGTAACGTAAACGTAACGTATATCACAACAAAGTATGAATTAGAAAACTAGATCTATCTATATCTATATCTAGTGATATAAGTCACTATTTCTTTCTTTATCTCACATTTTTTTCAGGTCACACGAAAGAAGGTAGTATAGAACTACATGTACCAGAAATAGATCTATTAACATTGGACTACCAAACTGACAAGGGTCATTTTGCCGATGATCTAACCGATGATATGAAACATTTCATCGTTCAACATGGACTTTGTCGCCCGAAAGGGCCATTTCCAAGGAATACACAAAATAGAAGCTTTTCTTCTTATTTCTATGGGGAAGATTCTACACAGTTCTCACATTCTTCTAATACATGGCTTTGCTATTCACAAATACAAGATGTAGCTTATTGCCATTTCTGTTGGCTTTTTTCCCCCGACCACCGAAAGTTCGACACTCGGGATTGGCAAGGTTTGTCTAAAAAAGTCAAAGAGCATGCACTATCAGGAGCCCACATTCAAGCCTGCATAGTTGGAAACCATTGGAAACAACACAAAACAGTCGATCACAAGATCGATGCAAGTTTATCTGATGTGACTAGATTCTGGAGAGAGATTTTGAGAAGACTTGTTGAAATTTTGAGAAGACTTGTTGAAATTATTTTGACAAGAGCTAGAAATAACATCGCCCTGAGAGGAACGACTGATCAACTTGGTGCTATTTCAAATGGGAACTTTCTTTCACAGGTGGAACTGTTGGCCAAGTTTGATGTTTCTGTGAATACCCTAGTGAGCAAAAAGAAAGGGTCTACTAACTATTTAAGTCCACTTATTCAGAATGAACTTATTGGTATTTTAGCATCAAGAGTGAGATTAGACATTTTAAATGAATTGAAAAGTGCCAGATTTTATTCCATCATCATGGACACCACCCAGGACAGTTCGAAAAAAGACCAAATGAGCTTAATTTTTCGATATGTATTAGTGGAGGACAGTGTCAAAGTTCATGAAGCTTTTATCAATTTCTATCATATCCACGACCAGACATCGTAGGGCCTACAAACAGCACTACTGTCGTTCCTAAAGGAGCATTCAATTGATTTAAAACACCGCAGAGGACAGGGCTATGGCGGTGCTGCGAACATGTCCGGGTCATGCCAAAGTCTTCAAAAGAGGATTATTGACTCTCAAGCAAACGCATTTTACGTGCATTGTGCAGCGCATAACCTGAATTTAGTTGTCAACGACGCAGTGAAAGGAATTGTAGAAGTCAGGATTTTTTTGGATATCATTCAGCAGCTGTACGTATTCTTCGGCCACAGCATCAACAGGTGGGACATTCTCGCTGAAATCACTTCTGAGTCGGAAAGTACACTGAAAACGTTAAACCCTACACGCTGGTCTGGAAGAGTCACCTCTTTAACTGCTCTGAGACTAAGATTTCCAGATGTTTTAAAAGCTCTCAGCAAGATTGCTCTCCAGAATACAAACAAGGACACGATTCATGAAGCTATATCACTGAGGAACAAGATGGAAAATTTTGACTTCATTGTGATTCTCACAGTGCTCAGTGACGTTTTGTCCGACATCAATGTAGCATCAAAGCTGCTTCAAGCCAAAGATCTTGACTTATCAAAAGCTGTGTGTGAGCTGGATGCTGTGTTGTCCAAACTGAAGCAACATCGACAGGATTTCAGTTCATTTCTGGCGAGGAGTGAAGACACTGCTCGACGATGGTCCATACCCACAACATTCAAACAGAAGAGAAAGGCAGCAGTAAAGTTTGATGATGATATCGACCCGGAGAGAATCTTCAAAGTAAAAGTGTTCTATGGCATTTTGGATACTATGATCCTGCAGTTGGAGTCTCGCTTCACAGGAACAAAGAAAATCACCTTGCTATTCAAAGTCGTGAACCCACCATCGCTTCTCACTTTACAAGAAGTTGATATCAATACTGAAGTTGACAGGCTTGTTGAAGCGTACCCTGAAGACCTGTCTAAGGCACTAGCTACAGAGCTGGTTATGATGAAGACCTCTATGGGTGATAAACTAACAGGATTGTCTTCTGTGCGACAGCTCGCAACCTGCCTGCTAGTAGATTATAAAGAGGTTGCTCCTAGCTTTCCCAACATCTGCGTTCTCCTGCGCATCTTCATGACAATCCCTGTGACTGTTGCATCCGCGGAGAGGTCATTCAGTAAGCTGAAGATTATAAAAAACTATATGAGAACATCCATGAGCCAGGAACGCTTGCAAGGTTTGGCACTGCTCAGCATTGAAGCAGAGAGAGCAAGAAAACTAGACTACGAGCAAGTAATCAACGATTTCGCGGCCATGAAAGCAAGGAAAGCACCGATGGTTTAAGGTAAGCATTATTTTATTTTTTATTTTGCTTCTGTTCATTTTACTGGTTTTTATTTTTAGTTTCAGTTGCTTGCATGGTTATTGATGCTTGGATTCTTTTGTTATGTAGTTGCAGTTGTGTTCATTTTAATTTACTTTTATTTTCTTGTTTTTTGTTCAGGATAGTTGTTGTTGTTGTTGTTGTTGTTGTTGTTGTTGTTGTTAGTGGCGGCGGTGGTGGTGGTGGTGGTAGTGGTAGTGGTGGTGGTGATGGTGTGGTGGTGGTAAATATTGTTTTATCCACTAGATTATTCCGAATAAAATAATCCACGTGACGCGCCCCACGTTCCCTGCGTACCATACGCCACTATATTTGGCTGTTTGGGTCACACGTCCTCAGCTCCGGTGCTACAGTATAAGCGAGTACATGTACATGTGTTGGGTGGGTAGGCCTATGCTTAGTCTGCGGAAGGGGGGCCCCGATAAGAAAGTTTGCGGGGGGGCCCCCGCTTGGCTAGTTACGGCCCTGGCACGCATCTTTCTTATTTCTGACAGGGAGTTGTCCACCTTTGCCGTGGTTTCACTTTCCTTCAAGTCCTTTTGCGACCCCGTAGATTTTCTGTGTGAACCTAATTGTGTGTGTGTGTCTGTCTGTCCGTCTGTGTGTATGTGAGGGTTTTATTTTTGTTTTTACATTGAACAGTTTCTGCCAGACCTCTGGCTGTTGTACTGTAACTACAATATCGAGGGGTATTTGCCATGTATGCGACATTTTGCCGATTTTGAGGTTTTGTCGTGAGAATGGTTCTCTCACTTCTAATTTCTTTATGTATAAGTGACGACATTCCAATTAGTAAAAACTTTCCCAGATATGTGTTTGTGACGTAATAGTTTATGCGTTTTAGCCTATTTGCCGACCAAACTTCAATCCTCATTTTCTCGAAAAGGCAAAAATATGTATTCAGCCAGATGGCAAGAACCCGACGATATTTGTCCGTATAATTTTTGTCCCTCAGTTCCAAACTTTGCAATTTCTGGAGCTTCGTCAATGGAGGAAGTTTGGAAATTGATTCGATCATCCCAAGCTGAGGTCAAAGTGTCCCTGATTTTCCTGGAAAACATTGAGCCCAACAGCATTCAAGTGCCAGTCAACCTGCGCTATCAGCTATTCATGGAGCTCTCTAAGGGAGAAGAGGATGCTGATATATTTTTTGAGGGTATGTGCACATCGTCCTGTCCTTTCTGAGAGAGAAAAATACAAACCAAAGCCCTCCGGCTTCAAATCCAATGAAGAGCCTGGCGCGACGAAAATAAAATAAAAAATGACGTGTTACGAACACCGAGAGTCATGAACTCGGTGTGGCCGGGGTTCTAGAAGATGCCAGGAAGTTAAAAGCCGAACCATCGAATGAAAGAATCCACTCTTCCTCTGAGGATCGCCATCTGCCTCGCTCCACCTGAGGAGTTTCTTACCACTTTCTGAGAGAGGCTAAGATCTACTACCTGAATATTTAAAAACTTTTTACATCCATGTACAAAATTTTTCTCAAATCTATACAAAAACAAGTTTTGAGAATTTTACCAAGGTGATAAATTATATAATTGTGTTTGGTTCTATATCAAACTTAAAAGCTCTGAATACAAATTTTAAACATAAATAAAGACCGTGTACCTAAATAGACCGTGAAGGGCACAAAGTGGCCGTTATCGTGCCGACGCGCCTAAAACTCGAACTCAAACTTGATTTTGTAATTGTAACTTATTTTGTACTTGTAACTTATTTTGTAATTGTAACTTATTTTGTAATTGTAACTTATTTTGTGATTGTAACTTCCTTCGCCGTGGGAAAACTCTGGCTTTTTTTTTTCTTCAGTCGTAGTAGCATTGTAATATTTCAGCATCATTAATTTATCATTAGATCAAACTTTTCATGCTATAGGCCATGGGCCCCCGCCCCCGATCAGCGCGCAAACTGCGCACACGATATTTTTAGAGGTGGGAAGGAAGTGTCTCATCTTATCATTTCCATTATCTTTGATAGCTTTGATGTGCTGTATATAATTATGTAGGTCGCTGCCTGATGGCAATAATTGTGGACATAACTCTGGCTGTGCTTTGTTTAATGTGAGACTGAGCTAATTTATTGATTTATCTCCCTTTTCTAATTATCGGTTGATCTATCTATCTATCCATCTATCTATCTATCTATCTATCTATCTATCTATCTATCTATCTATCTATCTATCTATCTATCTATCTATCTATCTATCTATCTATTTATCTATCTATCTATCTATCTATCTATCTCTCTGTCTGTCTGTCTATCTATCTATCTATCTATCTATCTATCTATCTGTCTGTCTGTCTGTCTGTCTGTCTGTCTGTCTGTCTGTCTGTCTGTCTGTCTGTCTATCTATCTATCTATCTAGCAATCTGTGTGTGTCACTGTGTCTGTCTGTCTGTCTGTTCATTTCCTCATCCGTTTATTCGCCTGCCCGGCATAGTAATCGGTCACCAGCTCAAGGTAGAAACATAGACCGACCAAATCATGGAGTCCAGTGGCCACATAATTTACACCCTTGAGAGGGTGACGGGTAGAGGCCCCTGATTGTGAAATAAACAAGACATGGTGGATTATTACCTACTTATGTTGTCGTTGTTGCTGTTGTTGTTTATTTACTTTCAGCTAAATTGTAGATCATGTCAACTGCAAAGTTTTGAACATTCACAAACTCGGGCACAGTTGCCAACAGTTATTGGGCTCTCAAGTTTTGGCGTGCTTCGTGGGATGCAGAGATGAACACACAGGCGAACTACGTGGAATTATCTTTAATGCTTTCACCCGTTGTCAGGGTTAGGACTAGAAGTGTCGTGCTGGGTCACGGCTTGTTTATTTCATGGTCTCGTTGATTTTAGCCAGTGCAAATGTCCTTGAACTATTCTCGTGGACAGTTTGTTTTTGTAACGCTTTTTCTTAGAGATGGAAAGAAAGTGGGGCAAGATAGAATAAATGGATGGGTTAGCAGTGACGGTGCAGTTCTCGACCCCGTGATTTTGATGAACTCTAACAGGGAAGAGAAGGGGTGAGTAAAAGGGAAATAGTAAATTCGTACATAAAACGTAGAGGGTTTAGAGACTTTAGTAAGGGTTTTGATATGTTAATTTGACCTTGTCTGTTACTAGTGCAAGGCCGTGACCGATTTCCATGCAGAATCTATTAATACTACGAGCTGAGCTCGAAATGGATGCACCAGCTGGGGATTTGCAGATGGCCGCGCGGTATATAAGCGGAGCCATTCCTATGTTTCACTACTCCATGCAGAAATATCCATCTGTGCAGGTAGTCGGCGTGATTCAGCCAGAGAGAATCAGAAGATTGTTATAGTCATGTCTATGCCTATGATAGACACTGGAATGAGACCATATGCTTTCCACAAATTATCCACTGCTATTATCTCCGGCTCCCTGATCTCGTATCAGGGACCAAGTGTAAGTGTCTGCCTGTTGATTCAACAATGAACGTGAAGCTGACCTTAATTTTCCAGTAGGAGTGCTACCGAAGAATGCAAGACTTCCATGTATTTTAACTTGCAACTAGATCTAGCATGAATGTCTGGTATACACATTTGTAAATTGAAATTGATGTGTCTGGATGAGGCTGGGGATTGCCAGCCCATCCTAGAGTAGATCTAGATCTAACTTAACTACGTCAGTTTGTACTGACGAGTTTGATCCTTTATAAGCGGTAGGCACAAATAACTGAGTTAATATTGTCGTCTGAGACATTAGGATATTATTTGTTAGATAGTAGGCAGACTATATCTGAAAGATAGATAAGTAATAATTAAATTGTGAATGAGTCAGAATGATATAATCTTTTAGGAATCCAGAGGAGACTTCTAGTGATATATTATTGAATTTTCATTTGATGCTGCTGATGTTGTCTTTTTAGTATGTAAGAGCTAGACGAAATTTGTAAGGGATTTTAAAGTAAATAAATTTGTGGCCCTGCAGGTCCTTGATAAACTTATTCGAATTGTTATCAGTATATGTGGCATGGTATGGAAGAGTAATTCCTAAAAACCTCTCGATATTTTAAATGCAGTCGTAACACCAATAATTCCATATAACCCAACTCGTAACACTGGAGAGGGACCCTTAAAGAACTTAAATAACGCCATGCCATAGGTAAATTATTTTAAAATCTATTGTATTTTTTATTCCATTATTTAATATTGTACTGTTGTAACATTGTGTTTTCAGGTCCTTTTATTATAGATTTTAGGCAATTTGTATTAATTTAACATTTTGTTTCAATTTCATATGGTGAACTCAACATCCCATTGACCCGACGACACCGGCGAGGGACACCTTTCACCGTACAGATCTACCTGAGACAGAAACGCATTTTTTGGGCTTGGAGCTATGGTTTGAGGATATTTACCATCTGAATTCCTCAAAAACAAAGTTAAGTGAACCATCTATTTAACAGTCTTGAGGAGGGCGACGTACTTTCCGCTCTGTGTTTCCAGGCTATTTTACCATTTACTATATGTTTAGTTTAAGAGCGGGAGGTTGGTTGGGATCATAGTTTAGCATATCTTCTTTGCCATTACGAAGGATATTGGAGTGCCTTGGTGGCTATTGATAACTCGGGGGGATTTGCTTCACTGTGAATAGTTCTTTTAGGGATCCATTATTCGTATAGATTGTGGCGTTTTTCTTACTTCCTCACTTTTCTTTAGGAAGATGTCTCTCCTGTCTTTTGCTTAAACTTTCTGTAACATAAGTTAGGACTTGTAGGGTCTGTTATCGTTCGTATTACTTGTCAGTATAGCGCCTTGTTTATTGTATTTCTTTTTGCTTCCTTATAAACTTTAAACTACTATACTAACATTGTTATGTTTACAATATATGCCTGAGGTCTTTCACGTGCTAAAACCACGTTGAATTGTAATCTGGTATTGACATATGAGAGAGAGAGAGATATAATAAATTTTTGTTCACGTGCTAATTTCACGTTGAATATAGAGAGAATAATTTTGCAGTGGTAACAGAAGACACTGCGTGTGCGCGTTTTGAGAAGAGAGAGATATTTCAAATTTGTCGCGTTGAGAGAGAGATATATTTTTGATTTGTCGCATTGAGAGAGCGATTCATTTTTCACAGTGATAACAGAGGACACTGGTTCGTCGCGTTGAGAGAGACATAAATTTTGAGAGTGATCACTCAAGACACTAATTTATCGCATTAAAGGCGATATATATATTTTATTGCAGTGGGAGCAACGGATAGACGGCACTGCCTTACTAGAATTCATATTCAGAGAGAGAGAGATAAAGTTTTTGCAGTGGAAGACACACTGCCTGCAATTTACAGAGAGAGATAGAACGTTCTTTTCGCGAAGCAGTGCTAACGTAAGACACTGAATTAATATTAACAGAGAATAACTGTTATAGATAATATAATTGATACCGCGATATACCTTAACAGTAGGTAAATACTTACTAATTACAGACTTTAACATATCATGGCCGAGTTTCTTAAATACATTGAATCTGCCAAAGTTCTGGGTATACCAGAAAAAGAACGCGCCTCGTGGTGCGAACGACAATTACAGCAAGACCGAGATCGTGAGGATCGAAAAGAAGCAAGAGAAAGAGAAAGAGAAAAAGAAGTAGAGAGAGAAAAGGAAAGAGAAAGAGAAAGAGAAAAAGAAGTAGAGAGAGAAAAGGAAAGAGAAAGAGAAAGAGAAAAAGAAGAAAGAGAAAGAGAAAAAGAAAGAGAGAGAGAAAAGGAAAGGCAGCATGAACTCGCAATAAAGAAGTTAGAGCGAGAATCGCTTGTGACCCCCACTACTGCCACCAATGCTTATGCTACCAAACCAAAGCTGCCGACGTTTAATGAAAAACTCGACCGGATCGACGCATATTTACATCGGTTCGAGCTACACGCTAAATGCGTCGGATGGCAGCAGGCGATGTACAGTTCATGCCTGTCTAATTTACTAACAGGTAAGGCTCTGGAAGTATTTCATAGCCTCAAAGTAGAGGATGCCAACGACTATGACAAGCTTAAAACAGCACTGCTTAAGCGATTCCAGCATACCGAGGATGGCTTTCATCAGAGATTTCGCGCATGTAAACCTGAGCCATCTGAAAATTTCTCAACTTATGTGAATCGGCTGAAACATTACTTAGATCGCTGGATCGAGCTCGCGAACGTGACTACCGGAAATTATCTTCAACTTTATGATTTGGTCTTAAAAGACCAAATCTATACGGCATGTCATTCCGATTTGGTTGCCCACCTTAAAGAGCGGGCACCGACATCCTCTGAAGAAATCACATCGTGCGCGGAACGTTATGCGTCCGCCCACCCAAATCGTCCTTTGGCAAAGCCTTCAACTATAGCACCGTGTTATGCCAACGTGGGCAAAGGAGCGCCAACCGGACACGATCGTTCAAGGCCGACTCGTCGTCAGGCCCCAAATCCGCGCTCTCAATCAGAGCCGCCTTTTTTTAGACAGAGGGATTTCCCGAATCGAAGTAATGTATCCCCGCGTCGAGGATACCAGAGCTATTCTTTTTACGAGCCTCGCCCATATTATCGTGGCAACTATCCAGGCCAACAATATAACCGGCCTCAGGGACCGCCGCGACGAGTGCATTTTGATAATAATCATGATTATGATAGGCCGCAGAGTCTTCCCTATCGTGGAAACGATCCTAATCGTACTATGTGTTTTAGGTGTAATAGGGTAGGCCACATACAAAAATTTTGTAACGTGAAAATGGAATCGGCAAATGCCTGCTCGGTTAAATCTACACCTTATGAGACTGACGGTCATTCTGAATCTTCATGACAATCAAAAGCTATTCCAGTCATGTCCGCCCTACATGAACTGGGTGAATTAACATTTTACCAGGGCCGCGTGAACGCGATTCGCGCTTCTGTTCTACGTGACTCCGGATGCACGACTATCGGCGTTCGACAGTCACTAGTCCGTCCAACACAATTTTTGGATAAGGATGTAACTTGTATTACTTTTGGCGGATCTGTAGAGCGATTCCGTCTTGCAGAAGTTTATATTGATACACCTTTTCTCACAGGTATTGTTACTGCATGTGTACTACCTAATCCGGTGGCTGATATAATCATAGGGAATGTACCTCAAGTAAATAAGTTTCCTATCGGTAACTTGGAAATTTGGACTGAGGATGAGAGTGTTGCTTGTGCGACAACACGCCTACAATCGAGTCGACGAGCAGACAGTGCATTGAGTAATCCTACTATTGAAGTGAACATAACGTCTAGTGCATTTCATGATGAGCAACATTCAGATCCCACATTGAAACATTTGTTTGCTAAGGTTGATCCTACCGCGCCGGATACCTCTAAGTTTCTTATTAAAGATGACTTATTATATCGTAATTTTCGGAGTAAGCGAGAGGCCGTTATGCAGCTTGTAGTACCGAGATCTTTTCGTCGCGACATTATTCGTCTCGCGCATGACACTTCCTTGGCGGGTCACCAAGGAAAGGCCAGAACTAAGTCTCGAATACTATCGCAATTTTTTTGGCCCAGTATTTACGCAGATGTAAACCGGTTCGTATCAACATGTGACGTATGTCAGAGACGTACTCCTAAAGGAAGAGCATCGCGGGCTCCTCTGCAGGAGATGCCTATGGTCTCCAGACCATTTGAGCGCGTTGCCGTAGATATAGTTGGGCCCCTACACAAGTCAGACAGAGGACATCGTTTTATACTTTCTGTCATTGACTACGCAACCCGTAGGCCAGAGACCATTCCGCTAAAAGACATTTCAGCCGATCATGTGGCTGAGGCCCTTATTACCATTTTTTCGCGTCTTGGGTTTCCGGTTGAAATTTTATCGGAGAGAGGTCCACAGTTTACCTCTGAGCTTTTTAAGAAAGTCTTGGAATTGGTAGGGATTAAACAAAGATTGACATCTCCATACCACCCAGTCTAATGGCTGCTGTGAACGGTGGAATGCTACCATGAAAACTATGCTTGCGCGAGTTTCCGCCGACAAGCCGAGTGATTGGGATCGACAACTCCCCGCAATTCTTTTTGCATACCGAGAACTGCCGAACGCATCGACAGGTTTTTCCCCCTTCGAATTATTGTATGGTCTTAAGCCGCGTGGTCCAATGGCCATACTCCATGATTTATTCGCCGGATCAGACACCGACGACAACAATACGCGGTCTGCATATCAATACGTTGTAGACTTGCGGCATCGAATTCTTAACGCATGTCAGCTCGCACAAAAATCTTCAGCTGCGCATGCTAGTCTTTATAAACTATATCGTGATCAAGGTAGCCGATTGCGAACCTTGGCCGTCGGAGACCAAACTCTTGTTCTCCTTCCGGAGACGAAAAATAAACTCCTTCTTACATGGAAGGGACCTTTTAAAGTTCTAAAGAGACTTTCTCGAGTAAATTATCTTATCAAGATTCGGGGACAGGACAAAGTCTTCCATATAAATATGTTAAAGCAGTACCTGTCCGACGATGATAATCGCCGAAATGTGGTTGCTCAGGCCAATGCGGCTTTGGTTTCAGTTGACGATGATGATCCTATTAAGATAGAGAATTCAATCCCGCACTTCGATCTTCTGAAAACATTTCGGATGTAAATATAAATCCAGATTTATCTGAATCGCAAAGACAAGATATAAGAGATTTGATTAACGAGTTTACTACGGTCTTTACTGATCTACCAGGTAATACTTCTTTGGTACAGCATGTTATAACATTAAAGACGGATATACCCGTCTTTGTTAAACCATACCCGCGTCCGCTGCACGCACAGGAGACTATAATAACCGAGGTACGTAACATGTTTCACCTGGGAGTGATAGAGCGATCGACGAGCCCATATAACTCACCCATCGTCTTAGTGAAAAAAAAAGATGATACGGTGCGTTTTTGTATTGACTATCGTAAATTTAATGAGGTTACGATATATGACGCTGAACCGATTCCCAACCAGGAGAATCTTTTTGCTCAGTTAGCGAGGGCAACGATTTTTTCTAAAATTGACCTTTCCAAAGGCTATTGGCAAATTCCGCTTGATGAGAATAGCAAGCAATATACCGCTTTTCAGACTCCGTTGGGTCTTATGCAGTGGCGCTATATGCCTTTCGGGTTAGTTACAGCCCCTGCCACTTTCGCCCGTATGATGACAATATTGCTCCAGGGTATGAATTCCGTATTGTCGTATTTTGACGACATTTGTATTTATGAAACCAATTGGTCGGGCCACCTCGCAGCCCTACGACAAGTTTTTATTGCTCTTCGTCGAGCTGGCCTTACGGCGAAACCCAGTAAGGTGTTTTTAGGATATAATGAAATTAATTTTCTGGGCCATACAATTGCCCACGGCGTTCAGACTCCTGATGACAAGAAGATAACTACCATCTTAAAGCTCCAACCCCCTCGAACTAAGAAAGAAGTTCGTAGTTTATTGGGCTTTCTTAACTATTATAGGAAATTCATTCCAAATTTTTCTTCGCTTACAGCTCCGTTGTCGGACCTCACAAGAAAGAATTTTCCTAATAAAGTGAAATGGACAACCGAATGTGCTGATACACTTCGTACCGTTCAACAACTGTTTTCCACTTCCCCCATTCTCATACTGCCAGATATAAACCAAATATTTATTGTCCGCACTGATGCGTCGGACAAGGGATTGGGAGCTGTGTTATTACAGGAACGAGACGATACCTTGCGGCCATGTCTATACGCCAGCCGCAAGTTGCTAGATAGGGAATGCCGCTATGCAATTATCGAGCGAGAGTGCCTCGCTATCATTTTTACTGTAAACGCATTTTCGCGATATCTACTCATGTCCGAGTTTATAATTGAAACGGACCATCGTCCGTTGTTATTCTTGAAGGCTAACAGGGCTAAAAATGCTCGATTAACGAGGTGGAGTCTTGCACTCCAGGAATACCGGTTTGTTATCCGGGCTATCCCTGGCGGTGACAATTCCCAAGCTGATATTTTGTCACGTCTAATTTAGTTTCCTATTAAAGAGTGTTGTGTCTTGTATTGGGGTTGGATAGTGCTTGTCCCCCTCAATTCTAGACGGTGGATGGATTCACATTTATCTTGTTCATTACTTTATGAACCACTTTTACAATCCTTTTTTGTGAATATCCTCTTTCCACCAGCGTCATTCCAGACTGTGACCTGAACTTCTGACAAACCTAACGCCCTTGTCAGCGGGTCAATGAGATGGAGACATGGCAAACCAAGCTACCAGAGCTACTGCTGCCATTGGATACCACAGTATTATAATTAACAATATATTGTGTGTGAATGTGTATATAAGGAGCAATTATGTGTGTTGACTAGATAATTATGAGCCTATTCCTTCAGTAAGGCTTCATTGTTTGATAATAGTTATACTTTAATCCAGCAGTATACAGTGATATACTCATTGTTATTATAGATGTTCCTGAGAAGTTTGATTGTGTGCACTAAGAATGTTTCGATAGATTAGATTCTATAGAACGTGGCATCAATAATTGTATGCTTTTTGTCCATCCAATATGCACGTTCTTAGTTAGATTTTTTTTTTGGTCTCAAGCTTAAGGCTCGTTTTTCTACAGTACTACTTAAGCCCCTACCACAATAACTCTGGGATTTCTTGGATCCTATCGTGTAAATTTTTATTAAAATTTTCACTGGGGTGGGGGATGTCAGGGTTAGGACTAGAAGTGTCGTGCTGGGTCACGGCTTGTTTATTTCATGGTCTCGTTGATTTTAGCCAGTGCAAATGTCCTTGAACTATTCTCGTGGACAGTTTGTTTTTGTAACGCTTTTTCTTAGAGATGGAAAGAAAGTGGGGCAAGATAGAATAAATGGATGGGTTAGCAGTGACGGTGCAGTTCTCGACCCCGTGATTTTGATGAACTCTAACAGGGAAGAGAAGGGGTGAGTAAAAGGGAAATAGTAAATTCGTACATAGAACGTAGAGGGTTTAGAGACTTTAGTAAGGGTTTTGATATGTTAATTTGACCTTGTCTGTTACTAGTGCAAGGCCGTGACCGATTTCCATGCAGAATCTATTAATACTACGAGCTGAGCTCGAAATGGATGCACCAATCAAATTTGGGCAGTTGGCTGGGGATTTGCAGATGGCCGCGCGGTATATAAGCGGAGCCATTCCTATGTTTCACTACTCCATGCAGAAATATCCATCTGTGCAGGTAGTCGGCGTGATTCAGCCAGAGAGAATCAGAAGATTGTTATAGTCATGTCTATGCCTATGATAGACACTGGAATGAGACCATATGCTTTCCACAAATTATCCACTGCTATTATCTCCGGCTCCCTGATCTCGTATCAGGGACCAAGTGTAAGTGTCTGCCTGTTGATTCAACAATGAACGTGAAGCTGACCTTAATTTTCCAGTAGGAGTGCTACCGAAGAATGCAAGACTTCCATGTATTTTAACTTGCAACTAGATCTAGCATGAATGTCTGGTATACACATTTGTAAATTGAAATTGATGTGTCTGGATGAGGCTGGGGATTGCCAGCCCATCCTAGAGTAGATCTAGATCTAACTTAACTACGTCAGTTTGTACTGACGAGTTTGATCCTTTATAAGCGGTAGGCACAAATAACTGAGTTAATATTGTCGTCTGAGACATTAGGATATTATTTGTTAGATAGTAGGCAGACTATATCTGAAAGATAGATAAGTAATAATTAAATTGTGAATGAGTCAGAATGATATAATCTTTTAGGAATCCAGGGGAGACTTCTAGTGATATATTATTGAATTTTCATTTGATGCTGCTGATGTTGTCTTTTTAGTATGTAAGAGCTAGACGAAATTTGTAAGGGATTTTAAAGTAAATAAATTTGTGGCCCTGCAGGTCCTTGATAAACTTATTCGAATTGTTATCAGTATATGTGGCATGGTATGGAAGAGTAATTCCTAAAAACCTCTCGATATTTTAAATGCAGTCGTAACACCAATAATTCCATATAACCCAACTCGTAACACCCGTGGCCGCCTACTGTACAGTAACTTTTGTCCATTGCTGAACTCCTCACAGGCTGTCCGAGAAAGAGCTGGTCTCGGTTGTAGGATTGAATTCAAAACGGCTTTTGTGCCTCCTAATGGGTTTTGTTGTTGTTGTTGTTATTGTTGTAGGTGTTGTTGTTGTTGTTGTTGTTGATGGTGTTGGTGTTTTGGTCTTGTTGCCTAAAAAAAATTATTTTTTGGGGGGGGGGGGGGCGCTATGTTCTGTACCTCCACTTTAGTTCAGTCAGTATTCTATGACTGTCTTCAACAACACTTAAACAGCAGCAACCTGGGCTTGAGTACTTCGCTAAAGGTACTTAACTGCCGAAAATAAGATGTTGGGGAAACCCAATAGATGGCAAATAGGTCAGCCATCAAAGGCAAAAGTGAAGGCTGAGAGTTATCCAGACAATGCACAATGAGTCAGGTAGACAATGCACAATGAGTCAGACTTCTGGAATTGTTGCTAGGGGACCGTAGTCGGACTCAAAGCTGAATAGAGAAAAAACTGTGTTGTGTTTATTGTTCAGATATAGTTCACTTTAGATCGTTTCCAAGAAAAAAAATTGTTTTCTGGGCATAACTTTTTTTTTGCCAATGTACCGTGCTGATTGTTCCCAAACTTTGCAAGTGGCGTCGAACGTTGGTTTTAATTACATAATTGTTCCAATGTGATTTGTCGAATTTCCGGCATTTTTTTTTTCTCTTTTCTCTTTGTATCTGTACATTGAATTCTCTATAATTGTGTCTTTGAATGGTTTACAAAAAGGTGGTGCCACAAAATCATTGTTTGTCCTCTCGAAACATAAACACCATGTATACCTTTCATCACTTACGAACTTCTGCTCACTTAAACAAAACAAAATAATCAAAGATAATGAGTAAATTTTCAAAATTGTACGGGTTTAAATTGGAAAGTCACTTCTATCTCGATCCAGATGTGGTGGAGGCTGCTGGGCACTCAAAATAAACATCACAGTGTGTGCCGTAAACCTCCCAGGCTTTCGAATAGTTAGATAGATGACCTACTTAGACTTGTTAGGAAATACTAAAATTCAATATTCTGGAGGAGTTCTATATGAGTCACACCATAAGGATATTACAAGGACGCCACTTTAGGAGAGCCCGTGAGCGAGGATTTGTAACGGGGCAGCGCCCCCCCCCCCTCCCCCCCGGTCGAATTAGTCCTCCTGGTGGCTGTTTCTATAGTAAATGCGCCGCTCAGTGATTAACATTCAGAACATGAAATATGCGTCTGACTGAAGTTGTATAACGCATATTATGGTACTCCTTCCCAATATTCTACTAAGATAACCCAGTGTCAGGTGCCATGCCAAATTGCAGAATGGCACGTCATGAAATGAATACACTCTTCCTTAAAATGCTTTCCTTTGTGGTCATGAAATGAACCATATAGATCTAGTTTTTGTTTTAAAAATCACAGTCCTAAAATAACAACCAAACTCTCAGACCGATCACGTCAAGTGACTAGCATAAAGAACAATGTTTGTCTTACTTCACAGCAAAGATAAGATCACGGTAAACCTAGTGAAGATTACTGTTGTGTGTTTTTTTTTTTTTCTTAGGGCTCAGATTGAAATGCTATTTGGTCTGTGACCGCTGCGTGCATGACTCCGTGAATTCTATGTTGAATACAAATAGATGGATGAATAAATAAACAAATAAATAAAACATGATAAATGAATGAGTAGCTGCCGAGTAAATACATAAATGAATAAACCAACAGGTAGAATAAGTAAACGAATAGCTCATTAAATGACAAATTAAAAGTAGACAAATAAATACATAAACAGATAAACCCTCCTATCCCTGGATCAGCTTTCTGCTACAATCATCCAGAGAATCGAACCTGCATGAACTCTTTTGTATCCCAGAACTGTCAACTGAACTCTACACTGCCGGCCGTTCTTGAACCCTTAACTAAATTCTGTCTTTTCTTTGTCAGCTGAAGCTTATAATTGTTCTGTTCATATTTAACAGATGAAGAATCAGTGGCGAGAAGACATCAAGCTGTGCTAACCACTCAGAAACTGATCACAGAGGCGTTTATCAACTATTGGCGCAGCAGGGAGGGACAACCCCCAGTAAAGCTGGACATCATGATTCTGCAGCTGCCTTTACCTTTTAAAAGCTCAAAGATCTACTCGACGCTTCTGGACATGCTTGGACATGTTATCGCGTATTCTTATGTGCCGGTGGTCATACATATAGCTAGATTCATTGTCCAGGAGAAACAGTTACATTTAAAGGTATGTTGGCTGCAACAGCCCTGTGATACGCCATCAAGTCTTCATACCTGAAGAGGAAAATGATTTTAGAATTAAAGAGACAAGTTGCCCCGCTTACTCGGGGAATACACAGATGTGATTTTTAAAGCTGTTTCGATCACCAATGTGTTAAATCGAGGCGCAGAACGAAATTTCCTGTCGCCTTTTTTTAATCCTACTCGAAGGAAATGGGTCTTTTTTTTTTTTTTCAGGTTTAAATGTCGGAACACTTTCTTCTGTTCAACTCAGTTGTGGCTCAAAATCAAGGAAGGTATTGAAAATATACCGAAATTCAAAACGTTTAAAAAGTGTACCCACGTACAACTTTACGCTTCCCTATGAGTAATATATTTTGTAGCATGTAAGGCTCACCGATTAAAAAGCCGTTCATGTTTACACTGGAGGCTGTACTTACTTTACAATGTGATGTTAATACAACAGCGCTGTGATATGGCATCAGGTCTTCATATCTCAAGTGGACAATGATTTTAGAATTATAGAGATTGTTTGAAATAATTATTGAACTGTTAGTCTGTCAGTGTTAGTGTTCGACTTTGATGGCCAATAGAGCTTTTGTACTTTGGGACCAGCATTAAAAAATCACTAAATGATGCATTTTATTATTATCATTATTTTTTTTGTACATAAAATTCCGTCCTTCACCCTGCAGCGAAACTCACTTCAACATTTTCAGTTATTCGGGCAGCAATCAACTTCTTATATTATTTCATAGAGTAGGGACACATAAATAAATACATACATAAATAAACAACAAGCAACTAAACGAATAAATAAATAAATAATACATTTTAAATAGATATATACTAGATGAGCTACCGGGCATTGCCCAGAATAAACAATCATGTGACCCCCCCCCCCCCCTTCTAGTATAATAAAAGTAATAAACTACAGTCTTACTTCAGAACTCATGCGCACCACAACATTACGCACCAAACTGAACGCTTGATACGGTTACTTTTTATGACATGCACGGTACTATATATTACGAAACAAACATGCAAAAGTACAAATGTTACATAGCAATAAATATTGTCATTTTTTTAAAAATACATGCTTGAAGTAAACAACTTTTAATTATAGCCATTATCTTCATTATCTCAATTGCCACCTTCCTGCCAAATTTAGGGCCTGAAGTGTGTATAGTTTGGTCAGTTACTCATGCCAAAGGTTGTAAGTTACCGAAATATATAATAGATAAATAGGGAGAACATGGTGGTCTAGAGGCAAGGTGCCCGCTTATCATGCCGAAGGTACCGGGTTCGAATCCTATTCCATGCAGGCATGTTGGAATTTTTTTTCTTTGGGGGAGGGGGAGGGGGGGATAGTCCTGTCCCTAATATGGTAGATAGGATCGAGCACCTAGTCTTTTGTGATAAGGACAAATAACTCGGAGGGCCCATGGGCAAGTTGCGCACATTAAAGTCACCTTGACAGTTGGAAATCGAAAACAGCAGGCCGAACAGGCCACTGCAGGTGCAAAGTACATAAAATGTATCCCTACCACTTCATTACCCCCCTCCCCCCCGAAAAAAATAAACCGCCCACCGGCTTTGCACTGTGGCGACAACGTGTCTGCTCCAGTTGTAAAAACTGGGCTGCAATGGCGCTAAGGCAAATTTCCCAAAAGGGATTCAAGAAGTATACAAAAATGCGAAAATAATAATAATAATTATAATAATCACACTAATATTAATATTAAATGAGTTAATAAACAAACACGTGCGTAACAGGATAAATGTTTTTAAAAAAGAAGAAACAAAGCCAGAAATAAACAAATAAGTTCAGAAAGAAATAGATTTTAAATAGATAAATGAAGCACATCTTAAATGAACCAATAGATGATATAAATTAATAAATAATTAAATAAATTCAAAAATGTTATTTTGCAGGGCACTACACGTTCTGGAACTATTGTATTGTTCATAAGTATCACTGTATAAACTATTGCAGATGACCGCTTAACTACTGCAGGTCTGGTCTATCTTCCAGGGCTCCATGAAGGTCATGGGTGTGTCCAAAAGTATCTACTGGCTGACCTGGTACCTGACAGGACTTGGGCTTTGCTCCATCATCACGGTGGTCCTCTTCATCACTCTCTGCTCCAAGACGGCCGAAGGTGCTGTCCTGGACACCACCAGTCGCGGCGTCGTTTTTCTGTTGTTATTCTTGTACTCCCTGGATTCCATGTCTTTCTGCTTGCTCGCCGCATGTTTCCCCAGGCGACGTGAGTACACAGTGCTTCATTTTTTTTTTAGCCCGCACAAAGCTGCGTTTCCATGTGCCCTGAAACGAAATGGAAACGGAAACGCCAAAACCCATAGGGTGGTAAAAAGAAAAAGTGTTTCCATCTGTACGGAAACGGATTCTCCCTACTACATGAAAAGATTCTTTCTACTTCACTGCTTGTGGATTTTGACGTTTCCGTTTCCATTTCTGTACACCTGGAAACACAGCGTAATCAATTTTGATCTGCCAACTGGTTCGATGGTGACGTCATGATATTAAATTAAATCCCTGATGTGGCCCAGTCTCACGCAGACCCTGCCTCCAGCGGCCCCAAGGTAAATTGAGTTTGAGACCCCTGCCCTAAGCACTTAAAAGATTTTGGTCCCCTCATAATCATAGTACTGTAAATGTAATTCAATATGTAAACAAAAATAAATCTTAAAAAAATAAAATCCTGTTCTTCGAAACGAAACAAAACCGACAGTAAGATGGGAAATCGTGCTCACTGTGGGGGACCCTTTTTGTGGACCCACGTTCAGCTGCACCGTTTGCAGTTTTGCACCGTGTGGTCCATGGTAAATCCGGCAATGAAAAATGTCTTGGTACTCCTCCCCTTCCCTTGATGTCCTAAGCGCGTGTTCACTTTGCTTCATGGTTACTCCAGCCCTGGGTCCGTGAATAAAACAGAATTCCATTTTTGTTGAACTATTGAGGTAAACCTGTGACAGCAGACGGGGCATTCGATGTCTTTGGTAGTTCTGAAGTAACAAACAGAAACGTTTTTGCAACATCCGGGCCGATTTAGATGAAGATATTCAAATATTATTTGAGTTGTGAATTGTGAACTGTTGTGAGTTGTGAACTGCGCCTGACAGGCTGCGTTACACTTTGCTCTGAGATAGAGACAGGTAGAAAGAGAGAGACAGTGAGCGAGACAGGGAGAGAGAAAGAAGCAGTGTAGTGTGTTGAGCACTTCGCAGGCGCTCCATTCTGCTCCGTGGCTGACATGTTGCTTTTGTAAAGCGCATAGAGCATTTTAAATGGATATGCGCTATATAAATGCCATTCATTATTATTATCATTATTATTATTCTAGCTGTGAGGGCCCTCCCAATCCCCCACATTCACGCCTAGAGGACGATGGAAGTGTTTTATACAATTTGAGTAAAGCCAATGATGATGTCAGGTGTCTAAAACTTTGAAAGGCCATAAGCTGGGAAAATTACCAAAAAAATGTTGAGAAATTACAAGTATTGTAACATCATAATTATGTAAGGAAAGACTATGTGTATCACCAAATTATGCAGATAGGCCCGACAGCAAGGCCCCTCTAGATATTGAGGCCCTAGGCTTCAGTCTACCTAGCCTAATGGTAATTTTGGTACTGGACGCGTCCAGGATCAACTAAACAGACCAGATTTTGAAATGCTTACCTGAAAAATAAAAATAAAAAACTGCTGATAATCTAGTTAGTGAGATGGGAGACGAAGTGTTACTTGAAGTCATCGTTTGGGACGTGGCTGCCTGTGTTTTTGCGACATTAGAGTAAGCTTTCCCACACTGAAGTTCTGAGGCTATGTACACTTTACCACATTCAATCTCTGGGGCTATAATACATAACTTGGGACTGATGCAATGTAAACTTTGCAGTATTGAAAATCATTATTATGCTATGTAAACTTTGAGACATTGAAGTTTATTATTGTGCTATGTTGACTTTGTGACATCGAAGTTCTGATGCTATGTAAACTTTGGGACATTGGAGTTCTATTGTTATGTAAACTTTGCGACATTGAAGTCCTGACGCTATGTAAGCTTTTGTGGCATTGAAATTCTGATGCTATGTAAACAATTTTCGTCCAGCATCAAGTGCAGTGGTTTTTACTTTGGTGACCTTCAGCCTACTTCACATCATTGCAAGTCTGAAGTGGCACAAAGGCACCGACAGTGGAACGAGAATTTGCCTGGGCATTTTTGTCTTTCAAGTTGCTTTCTTCATTGGGTTAGAGGGTGTCACTGCAAGAGAAAAGTACGGTGTGTATAGGTCAGCACCAGGTTCTTACAATGATAAATTACTGCATTGTTTAGTACGGGGCAGAGTTAACCTGGATCAAGTTGTTTTGTTGTTTTTGTTGATTTTATTTCGTGTTTTTCTTTACTTCTTTGATCTCATTTGGGAAATTCGCCTAAGTGTCATTGCAGTACAGTTACAACTGGAGCAGACAGGTCGTCGCCACAGTGCAGTGCCAGTCGGCGATTTTGTTTTGCTTTTATTTGGGACGGGTTGGTAGGGATTATTGGTGTTTGTTTGGTTTGGTTTTTTATTTTTGCCCGGGTAGCGGCCTGTTCGGCCTGCTCTTCTCGATTTCCAACTGCCAAGATATCTTTAACGTGCGCAACTTGCCTGCGGGTGCTCCGAGTTTTTTTCTCCTTATCAGAGAAAACTAGGTGTGAGAGGCCCAAAATGAAGACTGTTACTGAATGATGGTTATTTATAGGTAGACAGATAGATAGATCGATAGATAGATAGATAGATAGATAGATAGATAGATAGATAGATAGATAGATAGATAGATAGATAGATAGATAGATAGATAGATAGATAGATAGATAGATAGATAGACAGATAGATAGATAGATAGATAGATAGATAGATAGATAGATAGATAGATAGATAGATAGATAGATAGATAGATAGATGGGTAGACTTTTAATTAAGTTACATGTGTTATATATATTCAAATGTTTGAATACTGTGGACAGACAGAAGTGAAGAGTGTGGTCACCTTCTTAAATCAAATTTTGTTCCTATTATTATATGTAACAGGCCGCTTAAGTCTTACAACAAACTTTTAAACGGCTATGACTTTTGAACCGTTAGAGATCATTGAATGGAGTAAAAAGCCATGTCATCTTTACTTCAAGTTCTATAAATCCCATAATGAACTAGATCCAATATTAATGAGCTCTAGCCGACCCGCGCAAGATATATCTTGCAAATTTTCCAGGTACTAAGCGCAAGCGTATATCTAAATCTAGGCTACATTAAAACGGCATTTGGATTCCATGCTATGACTAATAGAACTTACTGTTACACCACAATTTCACACAGAATTGTTTTATTTAATTACCCGTTCTACGAACGGTTTCATTTCTTGGTGCGGAACCAAACTTTCGCGTTCAGGCGGCGCGTCAAAATGGTATCATTCTTATGGTTCACTCAAAATGGTGAATCAAAATAGAATGACCGAAAAAAACGACTGATAAATTCGGGGACAGGAGTTTTCGTATGTTTTATCTGACGAAAACCTGGGTATGTAGATACTGTCGACGTGTGTAAAATTTGAAGCGTGTGGGCCAAGTATTAACGGAGGAATAGGCTAACATAGCCTCCAAAGTTCACTTTTATAATAATAGATTTCAGGTAAGTTGGAAACGGTCAAAATACTTGACGGGAGAAGCTGAACTCTCAAATATTTCTGAAGCTTGCGATTTGGTTGCCCAAGACAGGCCATCAAGTCAATAGAAAAATGAAAGATTTTTATGGCGTGGGAACAATCTTTGTTTATTTTACTTTAAAATTATGTTGTTGTTTTTTTTGAATGAACCTAATTCCTTCCAAAGTTATAGCAGTTTAAAGCTTGTTGCCAGACTTGTGCGGCTTAGTAAAATTATGTCCTTCTTGTGTATGTTTTGAATTGCCCTTTAGAGGGCTATCATTAACTTGAGCTTTTTACCACAGAGGACGGGTATAGCTTTGCTGGTATCTGGGACGCGTGGATACACGACTCCAGCGTGACCCTCGGGGAAAGTCTCCTCCTGATCCTAGCCAATACACTGTTCAACCTGGCCTGTGTCACCTTAATGGACAATGTCCAGAGAGAGACATTTGCACGCTTTGCAGAAAAATGTTTTATCTATCTACAGGTAACAGGACCTGTCAGTCCAAAGCTGCTTGAATTGCCAATGTCTTATTCTAACTAGGTCAGGTGCCCGGTATTGCCCCGGATATAAGCCCATTGCGGATATCGGCCATTTTAGTTGTAAGGACCGACGCATAACCATGGTGATGGTAGCGTTGATTTTGATTCGGTAGCTGATTTGCACTGCGAGCACTTCAGGCGTCGCGAACCAATCGGCGGCGGGCTAAAAAAAAGTTCACTACAGTAAACAATGACACGTGTGTATACGCACATGGGAGACGTTCGGTCAATTCTTTCACTTCCTTTCTCTTGTTTACACGGATGGTAGGGAATCTGACCAGCTTGGATCCATCCTTTCCACCCCTGTCATAACAAAGTCAACTGCAAGGCAAACAGCGGGCATTTTAACCGCTTAGACATAATATCTCGAAGTTACACTCGTCAGCTGATCCACCCGCCATTTTGGGTGTCGGAAGAACAAAACAAAAACACTCTGTGACGTCATGCGCAATGGGCCTATACTTGTGCTCCCACTTTTCTCTCTTTCTCTCCTCTCTCTCTCTCTCTCTCCCTCCCTAACTCTCTCTCTCTCTCTCCCTCCCCCCCTCTCTCTCTCTCTCTCTCCCTCCCTAACTCTCTCTCTCTCTCTCTCTCTCTCTCTCTCTCTCTCTCTCTCTCTCTCTCTCTCTCTCTCTCTCTCTCTCGTTTCCTTCACCCGCCGCCCTTTTCATGTGATTTATTTTATAGAGACAGGCATTGTAAAAAAGATGCCACATATGCTTTTTTTCAACGGACTGAGTTGAAAATGCCCCTGGAAGCGAAACCGATCTGTGTTGTTTCCTATTTTCTGTGCCAATCAAAATAATGTGCGAGGCGGGGCGCATGGCGCAGCGAGCACTTTTTTGTAAGAGACGCGAGAATGGAACTGGACTATTTTATCGTACCAGCATCTTTAGTTTCAGTCAGTATTTTACTGGGTCTTTTCTTTGTTTCTTGTTCATTTTTTTCTTTATTTTGACGAAATGTTTATCTGCCCAAAAACTGCAGTAGGGCACCCAGTGTCTTGATGTGTGCACGGCCCCAGAGTGTCGTTCTTCTTACAGTTTCAATATTATTGTTACTGTTTATTGTTGCTGTTGTTGTTGTTGTTGTTGCTGTTGTTGTTATTCAGACTATCCGACACGGCCAGGGAAGGTGTTGCAAATTCTGTCTACCAAACCCAGCTACGTCTACAACTAAGCCACCTTATTAGTGGCATTTTAGATTTCATCCAAAGGCTAATAGAACTTCTTGTTACACATCAATTTCACGTAGAAATACACGCATTTGATTTTTAAAAAAAAAAGACAGTAATATTTGATTTTCAAGCATGTTTAGCTCTTTATTTTATGAGGTTCCCAACCTTTGGCATTTACACCTCACTTTTTCTTGTTCTATTTATCTTGTTGTGGCAGGGATTCGTTTTTTCTTAATTCTTTTTAGAATTTTGCCCCGGTAGCAGACTTATTCCGCCTGCTCTTCACGATTTCTCACTGCCAAGGTAGCTTTAACGTGCGCAACGTGCACACGGGCACTCCGAATTTTTCGTCCTTATCCGAGAAGACTAGGCACTCGATCCTACCTACCATAAGATCAGGGACAGGGAAATATGAGAAAACTCCCAAATTCCAACATGCCTGCACCGACCGGGGTTTGAACCCGGTACCTATGGCATGAGAGCACTTTGCCTCTAGACTGCCGTGTCCCCTTTTTGTTTCTACCTGCAATGTGTAAAGAGAGGTGTAGAAGGAAACCTCCGATCACGTTTTTCTATTCTAATCGACGGAATTTCGTCTCTTTTTTCGAGGTTCAAAACAATCGTAAATAAATAACGTAAAAGACTGAAATATGTCCAAACTGGACGTGGCCACGTATAATTATCTTCAAAACTTGTATTTGTTATTTTGTATTTTTAAACTACTTTAATCCCATTTGGGAAATTTGCCTTTGTGTCATTGCACCCAGTTACAACTGGAGCAGGCACATCGTCGCCACAGTGCAGCGCCGGTCGTTGTTGTTGTGGGGTTTGTTTTTTTTTTTTTAGGGGGGGGGGAGGGCGAGGTATGAATTTTATTTGATTTTGTCCGGGCAGAAAAATGCCAAACTTCCAATATACCAGCTGCACGAGCCGGGTTTTCAACCCGGCACCCTTAGCATGAGAGGAGAGCACCTTGCCTCTAGACCACCTTGTAACCTGTCTCCAGACCACCTTGTCCCCTATTTGAGGCAGTATGCAAATTTTTATGATGTTTGGTCACATAGCCACAAAAGTTTAGTTGCTTACATGTTCAGTCTCTGGCACGACTATAGTAAGGTTCAGCCATTTCTTGCCTAGTTGTATAAATTTGTCTGGGTTCCAGGAACAATGCGTCAGTTCGGATGCCGAACCTGCCACCGTTATACCTAAAGTCCGAGTGGACGATCAGCGGCACTTTGAGGAGGATCCCCGGGATCTCGGAGTTGGGATCCATTTACAGAACGTGGCCAAGGTAAATCCTTGGTCCCATTTCCATTTTGTCTGTGGGGATCCGGTCCGGTAAGGGACTCTTAAACCATGTGCATCTATGGTGGTCCGTTGACTGTGTGTTTGCAGCCTCAGAGTGGTCGGAGGGCGCGTCTAGTTGGATATTCTTTTGTCCCTTCCATTCTACTTTATTCTGTCTGTCATCTTGCTTTTTCCTACTACAACATGGCCGTTATCATGTCGACCTGTCCAAAAGAAGAGATATTGAGTGATTGATTGATTGATTATCTGATTGATTAATTGATTGATTGATTGATTGGTTCACTTATTTATTTACGCCTTTACTCACGTATGTACTTTTCTTTGTATTTATTTGGTCATTTTATTTATTTGGTCATTTATTTTTTTTCCTTTTTCATGTGTCTATCTATTTATTTATTTATTTATTTATTTATTTGATTGTTTGAAATCAGTCAGACATACCGGCAATAAAAACAGACCAAACCGCAATTCATTCCCATTCCACCACCTCACCCCATAAAAGGTATAATGGTGAAAAAATGATTGGATAACGAATTAAAATGGGAACGTTAAAGTGGGGGGAGGGGGTGACCTGGAACCTTGAGAAACTCTGGTCTAGAGCTGTTGTTAAGTGGAAATTCGTTGTCTTATTCAGATTTCTTTCCATTTCTATTGTCTGCGTGAGCCATGAGAAGTTTTCAGAAGTTTTCTTCATTAGCAAATTAAGATTGTAGCTGAACCTGTTGATCTTTCTGATTGAGGTTGTAACTAAACATGTGAATCAATCTGTGTTTACCAGGTCTATGGAACACACATAGCATTAGCACAGATTAACTTCAACATCTACGAAAACCAGATCACAGTACTTGTAGGGCTAAACGGCGCAGGCAAAACAACTCTGATAACTATTATCACAGGTAAATACCTTGAGGTGGACATAGGCAGTGCTCGTTACGGTCTTATTGAATAGTTTAGAGTACATCTGTAAATACGTGTTTGTATTTACAGCGTTATAGACTTATTTACATGTATATCGTTACGGATGGATGAAATATAAGCTTACAGCTTTTATATTTTATTATATGTTAAACTTTATAAGCTTATATATTTGTACGGATATTTTTATAGACGTGTTAAATGTGCAGCTTTTATAGACATAAAATATATAGGTACACCTTTATAATAGTTCGTCCATCAGGTATGATGATGACCTTAACAACACCAGAGGAATAAAGAACAGAAATTGTTGAGAATTTCAACACATGGACAATAAAGAGAACTAAAGGACACAGAGGACAGAATGGAAAGACTGTTCTTTCATGACTTATGGCTTCTCATGTGACTGATAAGTCCTATTTTTGCCCTGCAGACCCTTCCGCATAAATGACAAGAGTGCTCCGTTGGTTCAGTACCACTGGGCCTTTTCTTGCGCCGTTCTCTTTTTTTGATAGCCTGCTGGACTCTGTCAGCTTCCCATGCTTTGCTGCCTCTGGTAAGGGCCGCCCTCCAATTTGCACGATCAAGCGAGAGCTTTTCCCACTCACTCACATCAATGGCAAAGGCCTTCAGTGATTGCTTGAGAGTGTCTTTGTAACGTCTCTTTGGGGCCCCAACATTCCTCGTTCCATTGGAGAGCTCAGAGAAGAAGATTTGCTTAGGGAGTCTGGAGTCGGGCATTCTGACAACATGTCCTGCCCAACGTAGCTGAATTTTTTTCAGGTGGCAGAAGATGCTCAATTCCTTGGCACGATTGAGGACCTCAGTGTCTGGAATTTTATCCTGCCATTTGATCCTTAGGATCTTTCTAAGGCAGGCCAGATGAAAGTGATTTAGCTTTCTGGCATGCGATTGGTACACTGTCCAGGTTTCAGCCCCATAGAGTAGGGTGGGAAGGACCACAGCATTGTACACTTTCAGCTTAGTGTCTGTGCGAATGCCGGCAACATCCCACACTCTCTTTCGAAGCCTGCCAAATGCAGAGCTGGCTTTGCTGATTCTTGAGAGAATTTCAGTATCAACACGAGCCGCGGAAGACAGTGTACTGCCAAGATAGGTGAAGTTCTCCGACACCTTCAGAAGACTGTCATGGACTTTGATATTTGGGGTCACAGGATACTTGTCGTCTGGAGAAGGCTGATGGAGCACTTCCGTCTTCTTTGTGCTTATTGTGAGGCCAAAGTTGTCACAGGCACTAGAAAACTTATCAACACAGTTTTGCATGCTATCCTCATCGTGTGCCAGAAGTGCACAATCATCAGCAAATAGTAGGTCACAGACTTGAGTACTTTTGGTTTTGGTTTTTGCCTGAAGTCTCCTGAGGTTGAATAGACTGCCATCAGTTCGGTACTTGATGCTTACCCCTTGAGGAGGAGAGCTAAAGGCTTCTTGTAGCATTGCAGAGAACATGATGCTGAACAGAGTTGGGGCTAAGACACAACCCTGTTTTACCCCATTTGTGACAGCAAAGGGCTCTGAAACACTGCCGTTGCTTTTGACTGCAGCTTGCATGCCATCATGAAACTGGCGCACTATTGTGATGAATTCGGGTGGACACCCAAACTTCGCCAAGATTTTCCAGAGGCCTTCACGACACACTGTGTCAAATGCTTTTGTGAGGTCAACAAATGTGATATACAGCGCTTTATTTTGTTCCATGCATTTTTCCTGAATCTGTCTGGCAGCAAATATCATATCCGCCGTTCCCCTCTCTTTACGAAAGCCACATTGGCTCTCGGGAAGCAAGTCATTTGACGAGAGGTGATCAAGAAGGCGATTCAGAAGCATTCTTGCCAATATTTTGCCAGCAATTGAAAGTAGAGAGATTCCCCGATGGTTGTCACAGACTTGGCTGTCCCCTTTGTTTTTGTACAGATGGATGATTGAAGCATCTTTGAAGTCCTGTGGCAGCTTCCCTGCTTTCAACATATGATTGAACAACTCGGTCAACCTTTCAATAAGCTTTTCTCCACCGAAGGCATACACCTCAGCAGGAATTGAATGCACGCCTGGTGATTTGTTAAAGGACATCTGATTTGTGGCAGTTCGGGTCTCATTTGCTGTGAATGGCTTGGCAAGAGCTGCATTAATAGGAGTCTGAGGGAGGCGGTCAATGGACTCAGTATTTATATTTGATGGCCGATTTAGCACACCTCCGAAATGTTCTGCCCAACGCTGAATTATGGCATTCAATTCAACAATGCGTGTTGAACCATCTGACGCAAGAAGTGGCGTAGTGCCAGAGCGGGATGGTCCAAACACAGCTCGGAGGCTCTCAAAGAACTTTCTAGTGTTGTTTGTGTCGGCATATTTCTGAGTTTCTCTTACTCGCTCTTCAAGCCAGTCATTTTTCATTTTCCTCAGCTTCTTCTGGAGTACACCCTTACATGCACGCAGTGCATCAGCTTTTGCTGTGGAAGAGGGGTCACTGCAGTGAGCTTGGATGAGACTATTTTTTTCTTTGATGAGCACTTTGATTTCATTATCATTATCATTGAACCAGTCCTGGTGCTTGCGGACAGGAAAACCAACTGTGCTGCTGGCGCAAGAGTGTACAGTCGTATTTAGGTCAGTCCAGCTCTGTTCAATGTTCTCAGGGTCAAAAGTCACGCAATCCAATTTTGAGGAGAGTTCTGATGAGAGCTCGCTCTGTTTCTCAACTGAGAAGAGTTTTGAAACATTTAGGCGTTTAGGTGGCGCTTTCCCTTGAGGGCGTCTATTGCGCCTCAATGTTAGTCTGAGCTTGCAAACAATGAGTCTGTGGTCAGTTCCACACTCGGCACCACACATCGCCTTTGTTACAAGGACATCCTTTCTGTCAGTCTTCCTCACAATGACATAGTCTATGAGATGCCAATGCTTTGAGCGGGGATGCATCCATGACGTTCTGTTTCTCACGGGGAGGCTAAAATTTGTGTTGGTAATGAACAGGCCAAATTCAGCGCACAAAGTAAGTAAGCGCAACCCATTGTTATTGCATGAACCAACTCCATGAGGGCCCAAAACATTTGGCCACGCTGAGATTTCGGAGCCAACCCTAGCATTGAAGTCCCCCAAGAGAATCAGCTTATCAGCTGCCGGGACAGAGCATATGACAGATTCTAGATCAGAATAGAACTTGTCTTTGGCTTCATCTGGGTTTGTCATGGTGGGCGCATATGCGCTAATGAGGATGGCTGACTGGCTTTTCCCAACTGGGATCCTGAGTGTCATTAGCCTGTCATTTATTTCAATTGGCATGGACTGCAAGTTTCTGACAAGGTCATTTTTAATTGCAAACCCAACACCATGCTGTCTCGGTTCGACTGCACCCTTGCCTTTCCAGAAGAAGGTGTATCCACCACTGAGCTCTTTGAGTTGGCCACTATCAGGGAGTCTGGTCTCACTGAGTGCCACTATGTCCAGGTTGTACCTGCTGAGCTCAATGGCAATAAGTGCAGTGCGTCTTTCCGGGTTGTTTGAGTTGTCCTGTAGTGTGCGTATATTCCAGGCTCCTAGCCTGAGTAAGCTGAATTTCTTTTTGTTTCGACCGCAAAAAGGGATCCCCACTGGTCGCGGTATACCAGTCAGGGTGATGTGAAGTGGGCTTTCTTTAGGGCACCTTTTCTAGCCCCTTCCTCAGTTGAGGTGAGCAGTGCTATCCTTAAATAAGGCTGCTCAGCTACTGTGGGTGCTGCCTCCCCACGCCTCCACTTCAATCGACGATGAAGCGACCATAGCCCACAGCCACCAACGTGTAGGTCTGTGCTAACAGCTTCCAGTCTATCCAAACCTGCTGCCACCGCACTCGCCCATCGCCGTTGGAATTTTGAGAGGAAAGAAGACGAGACAAAGATGAAAGAAGACGAGGTGAGTGTTAAGACTGGCGCAAAGAATTTGTTTATAGTGAGAAAGAGCTGCGCAAACATCAGACTCACTCTCTCGCCTGGACACAACTTATCCAAGTGGCAAGACAGGGTCAAGACGACTGGAAATGTATCCAGGTGCAGGAGGATGCCAGAGGGACAGTCATATTGCCTGACCGGCTGCCTGTAGGCTACTCCACAGCCTCGCAGTCCCAACTGACTAGGGTGAAAGACCCAAACCAAAGAACACCAATACTGGTGGATGCTCTGTGTCACGATATCCAGGCCAGAGTGACGGTATATTGCCATCTGCCATATCAATCAACCACTGGCCTGCTGCCGCCAGCTTCGAAGCTGCGTCCGGGAAGTTTGCTCAATTCTTCGTCTGTGATTTAGGCAAACAAGCCTATGACCACACCTTTACAGTTGTATTAAATGTACAGCTTTATCGATGTATTTATATGTACATTTTTTACCAATGCATTAAATGTACAGCTTTATAGACTTATTTACGCAGCTTTACATAGAACTTATCGTTTACAGCGTTAACAGATGGATAGTTACGTACAGAGTTATGGACTTATTCATGTGTACAGTAATAAACTTGAAGATTACTGAAGATAAAAAGCTCCTTGAAGACTGATTTTAGACGTGTTCAAAATAGGCGGGTGATGTCATTTTCGCCTTAGTGGAACAGGTTAAAACTGACATTCCAATCACGAGATGGCCTCACTGTGCTTCTCTTTGATCCCGTCTGGTTTGTCATTTTTTCCCGCGAATCATTTTGCCCATGTGAGTTTGTGTTTCGAGTGAGCACAGGCTGGTCTATATGGGTGGAGCTTGCCGTGGCATCTTGCGAAATGCACAACCATTTTGCAAATTCTCGCCCTTCTTTCTCCAAGGACCAGAATCGAGGATTTTGTCCCATCTGTTTAAGAAACGAAAGTTTCCTCCCTGTAAAAATACATTAGTAAGGTTACAGACAACAAGCGGGTTCGGTTCACATTGATTCTCGTTATAGGTGTGCTGTTCACTGCAAGACTGGCCTTTCTTAGTTAAAATGATTGTGGACTTCTGTGTGTGTGCGTATCTGTGTATGTGTGTGTATATGTGTGTATTGAATTGTTGTTTTGTCCCGTATCATCTGTAAGAAGTGCTTGTGTGTGCGTAGGTATGTCTGTGTGCATAACAGTGAGAATGAATTTTTGGAGAACGTTGGGGCGGGGCAATTTATTGCGACCTCCGTTCTTGTTTGTTCCATATCCACTTTCTGCACAACTGAGAAATTCGATGTTCAACATTTGCGGCTTTAGTATTATGATAAGGAATTAGAACAAATCGGAACTGTGAAACAGCTTGATAAGTGCCACAACGCTATTTAAACTAGTGTCAAAGTGTGCAGTTGTTATACCTCTTCTACATACTAAATGATCTCTAGTTTTTCATAACAAATAAGAACTAAGGTCACGCTGTAAGAACTGGTAGAATTTACCTTATTTCATATCTACGTTTTGTTTCTAAGTTTTCAAAATAGTTCACTGGACATTTTCTCTCAATTCCCGCGCCTACCCACAGGTCTTATGTCTCCAACCATGGGCAATGTTGTCATCAAAGGCTACAGCGTGAGCAAATATTTCCACAAAGTCAAGACAGTGATGGGGGTTTGCCCGCAGAATGACATTATTATTGGCAAACTGACGTGTAGGGAACATATCGCATTTTACTGTATGGTTTGTACGCTTATATCGCATTCTACTGTATACTTTATATACCCATATCACATTCTACTGCATACCTTATATACCCATATCACATTCTACTGCATACCTTATATACCCGTATCACATTCTACTGTATACTTTATATACCCATATCACATTCTACCGCATACCTTATATACCGATATCGCATTCAACTGTATATTTTATATACCCATATCACATTCTACTGCATACCTTATATACCCATTATTGCATTCTACCGTATACTTTATATACCGATATCGCATTCTTCTGCATACTTTATATACCCATATCACATTCTACTGCATGCCTTATAATAATACCCATATCGCATTCTACTGCATGCCTTATATAGCCATATCGCATTCTACTGCATGCCTCATATACCCATATCACATTCTACTGCATGCCTATATACCCATATCGCATTCTACTGCATGCCTTATATATCCATATCACATTCTACTGCATGCCTTATATACCCATATCGCATTCTACTGCGTGGTTTGTAACCTCAGATCGCCGTTTAACTCCGAAGGCATTTTAGTGCTGGGTTTGTATACTCAGAAAGCACTATAGTGCTGGGTTTGAAAACTCACAACGCATTTTAGTGTGGGGTTTGTATACTCAGAACGCATTTGCTGCGTGGTGTATACATCCCAGTAATGATGGTAATGGTGGTGGTTCTAATTATTCTAATAATTAAATGGGGGTGATTGGAATAGGAAACACAAAGACAACAGTGCAGATTGCTGTTGTTGTTGTTGTATTCATCATACTCACGCTGAGCACGGCAGTTCAGTTGCCACTTCAATGTCCCTTTCATGAAAACAAACAAGTGGACTCCCACGAATGTATTCTAGAGACTGTTTTCTGGTCAAATCTCGTATAAAGTCCTTAACAGGCCTCTATTTATTTTTCAACTTTGTTGATTAAGAGGAGATTACAACATTTCACATATTTATAACTAAGTCTGTACAAGAATCAGTAATGCATTTCAAATAAAACAATTTGATTTCTCCTCATCTGTAAACTTACATCCTTCAGAATTGCATGCTTTCATTACAACTGGTTTCTCTATATTTGAATGGTTTCCCACCCAAACTTAATATCGTGACGTCATCATCGAACTTTTTTTTGCTAATCAAATATCGACTAGTGCGCGCTAAGCCTTAACCTTGGTCTGTTATTTCCTTCACCAGTTGAAAGGTCACAGTGCCAGCACGGAAGTGTTGGAGACGTTACTGTCGGATGTTTGCCTGGAGCACAGCATGGACACGAGAGTCCAGTGTCTGTCTGGAGGAGAGAGGCGAAAACTCCTGGTGCTCACCGCCTTCATTGGTAACCCAAAGGTGAGTGCAAGGATTTGAAATGATTTGATGACAATAACGAGAATGCTATCACACCGGGCATCACCATAATTGCTCCTCTACCCAATCCAAAATCTACTCGATGGTTTTCCTGCCTATGGTCCCATTGGCCAGCTGGGTCTATATTTGTCGAGTTCGTCCAGCTTTGTCACACACCCTTCCCTTGTTCCGTCTGTACCCTGCCTTACCCTACCTTACCCTACTTTACCCTACCTTACCCTACTTTACCCTACCTTACCCTGCCTTACCCTACTTTACCCTGCCTTACCCTACCTTACCCTACTTTACCCTGCCTTACCCTACCTTACCCTGCCTTACCCTACCTTACCCTGCCTTACCCTACCTTACCCTACCTTACCCCACCTTACCCTATTTTACCCCACCTTACCCTGCCTTACCCTACCTTACCCTGCCTTACCCTACCTTACCCTGCCTTACCCTGCCTTACCCTACCTTACCCTGCCTTACCCTACCTTACCCTACTTTACAATACCTTACCCTGCCTTACACTACCTTACCCTGCCTTACCCTACCTTTCCCTGCCTTACCCTACCTTACCCTGCCTTACCATACCTTACCCTGCCTTACCCTTCTTTACCCTACCTTACCCTGCCTTACCCTACCTTACCCTGCCTTACCCTACCTTACCCTGCCTTACCCTACCTTACCCTGCCTTACCCTGCTTTACCCTGCCTTACCCTGCCTTACCCTACCTTACCCTGCCTTACCCTACCTTACCCTGCTTTACCCTGCCTTACCCTACCTTACCCTGCCTTACCCTACCTTACCCTACCTTACCCTACCATACCCTGCCTTACCCTACCTTACCCTACCTTACCCTGCCTTACCCTACCTTACCCTACCTTACCCTGCCTTACCCTACCTTACCCTACCTTACCCTACCTTAGTCATTCTGTTTTGGTGTGGTTGTTGTTGTTGTTTTGGTTTGTTGTTGTTGTTGTTTTTTTGGGGGGATGGTGGATGAGGTGGGGACGGGGTTGCATATGTTTCCGCGTGTTTTCACATGTATGTTCTTTATATTGGGGAACTGAATGTATGAACTGGAAAGCACCCAGGGCTTGTATTATTATGATGAGGCGCTATGTACAATGTTATTTATTGTTGTTGTTGTTGGTGCTGGTGATGGTGGTAGTGGTGATGGTGGTGGTGGTGATGGTGGTGGTGATGGTGGTGTAGTGGTAGTGGTGGTGATGGTGGTGGTGGTGATGGTGGTAGTGGTGATGGTGGTAGTGGTGATGGTGGTGGTGGTGGTGGTGGTGGTGGTGATGGTGGTGTAGTGGTAGTGGTGGTGATGGTGGTGGTGGTGGTGTAGTGGTGGTGGTGTTGGTGGTGATGGTGGTGTAGTGGTAGTGGTGGTGATGGTGGTGGTGGTGATGGTGGTGGTGGTGGTGGTGGTGATGGTGATGGTGGTGGTGGTGATGGTGGTGGTGGTGATGGTGGTGGTGGTGATGGTGGTGGTGGTGATGGTGGTGGTGATGGTGGTGGTGGTGATGGTGGTGGTGGTGGTGATGGTGGTGATTGTGATGGTGGTGGTGATGGTGGTGATTGTGATGGTGGTGGTGATGGTGGTGATTGTGATGGTGGTGGTGATGGTGGTGGTGGTGATGGTGGTGGTGGTGGTGGTGATGGTGGTGATTGTGATGGTGGTGGTGATGATGGTGGTGGTGGTGGTGGTGGTGGTGGTGGTGATGGTGGTGATTGTGATGGTGGTGGTGGTGGTGATGGTGGTGGTGGTGGTGGTGGTAGTGGTGGTGGTGGTGATGGTGATGGTGGTGGTAGTGGTGGGGGTGGTGATGGTGATGGTGGTGGTGGTGGTGGTGGTGGTGGTGGTGGTGATGGTGGTGGTGGTTGGTTGGTTGGTTGTTATTGTTACTGCTGCTGTTACTGTTGCTTTTGTGGTTGTTGTTGTTGTTGTTAATGAGGATGATGATTATAATGTTGTGGTTACTGTTGTGGTGGTAGATGATTGTGGTTGTTGCTGTTGCTACTGCTGATGTTGTTGTTGTTGTTTTGTTTTGGTGGTGGTGGTGGTGGTGGTTGGTTGTTCTTGTTGTTGCAGCTGTTGCTGTTGATGATGTTCTTGTTGTTGTCGTTTGCGATCTGCAGTATCCATTTCATACGTCGGTGACAAGAAATTTGATGTTGGATTCCCTGATGTAGGTAATTGTCCTGGACGAACCAACGACCGGCCTTGACCCCAGTTGTCAGCGTGACCTGTGGCTCTTGTTTGACAAGTACCGCCGGGGACGGACGCTGTTGATCACCTCCCACAACATGGTTGAGGCCGGGGAGATGGGGGACCGTGTGGCCATTCTGTGTGACGGTGTACTGCGTTGTTGTGGCTCGCCAGCATTCCTCAAGAGGATTTACGGTAGTCCGGTAGTTCATGGACAAATTCTGAACACTATCTCTTAGAGACACGGAGGGGGCAGGGAGAAAGGGGGTGGGGTGGAACAGAGCGAGTGGGTGGGGGGAGGGGCGGGGCGCAGAGAGAGAGAGAGAGAAGAGAGGGGAGAAAGAGGGAAGGAATGAGACAGAGGAGAAAGAGAGAAGAGATGAGAAAGCGGGAGAGACAAAGTGACAAAGGAAAGAGAGAGAAGAGAGAAGGAGAGACAAAGACAGGGTGACAGAGGAGAGAGAGAGAGAAGAGAAGAGAGGAGAAGGAGAGACAAAGACAGGGTGACAGAGGAGAGCGAGAGAGAAGAGAAGAGAGGAGAAGGAGAGACAAAGACAGGGTGACAGAGGAGAGAGAGAGAGAAGAGAAGAGAGGAGAAGGAGAGACAAAGACAGGGTGACAGAGGAGAGAGAGAGAGAAGAGAAGAGAGGAGAAGGAGAGACAAAGACAGGGTGACAGAGGAGAGAGAGAGAGAGAAGAGAAGAGAGGAGAAGGAGAGACAAAGACAGGGTGACAGAGAAGAGAGAGAGAGAGAGAAAAGAAGAGGGGAGAAAGAGGAAGAAATAGAGTGACAGAAGAGGTAGAGGAGAGAGAGGAAAGGGGGAAAGACAGAGGCAGGCATACAGAGGAGAGAAGGGAGAGAGAGAGAGAGAGAGAGAGAGAGAGAGAGAGTGAGAGAGAGAGTGGCAAATAATTTAGGAAAAGTGATATGAATACAGTGGTTTTGAAAATCCGTGAAATGTGGATGGAACGATTCCTCAAATTTCAAAATTTGTAGATCAAGATTTTCCTCAAAACGTGCTCGTCTTGCTTGGGAAAGTACAGGAAATATTGGTGGGTTTGAGTTTGGAGAAACCATGTCACGACAATTTTTAAAACAATATTCCATGTAGTGGGAAGGGTAAGTGTTGGTGGTAATGATAATGTTAATAAGAAGAAAAGGAAGATGAAGTAAATATATAATAATAATAATGATAGCATTAATGTTGTTTAGCCATTTTGTGTAACGACAACAGACGAACTTTACTTTATTATCTATAAAAGATAACTTGGAATCATGTTGACTGTGTGAGATTCAGCATTTGTTACTGGACTTTGTACTGATTTTGCAGGCGTGGGTTACCGACTGAGTGTGACCAAGAAGCCCAAATGCAAGACCTCCAAAGTGACCAAAATAGTGGGCGCCTTCATCATTGGTTCAGAGCTTCTAGTAGGTGATTGGTGGTTAGTGCATCTGTTGCGTGACTGGTCTATAGTACATGTGATAAAATAGCGCCTTATAGAATACATTTTTTTTATATTGCGCCTGGTGAAGTATGTTTAGCTCCTGATAGATAACTTTTCTATAGTGCCTGATAAGAGTACATTTATATAGCGTCTTCTAGAGTACGTTAATTATATATTTTATCTCCTCATAGAAAATATTTGTATATCTCGAGTACAGTTATATATCTCCTTAACGAATACATTTATAATTATATTTCTTTATATAGTTCAGTTATATATCTCCTTATAGAATACATTAAAATCAAGGACTACTATATCACAGGACGCGCACGGTCGATCTTCTGACTTAGCTAGCGAAGGCCATTTGATTATTGACACCTACAGCCTTATTATTACACCTAAGGCTAACCAATTGTAACTAATGTTGCATCCAAACATAATCTCATTAAATAAAGCAGTTTTACCACAGTTAATGACGATACCATACAATAGAACCTCTGGCATAAGACCTCAGTATGTAATAACACATGCAATTTGACCTTGAAATCAACCTTTTCTATTGGATTTTTTTTAACCACCTTAATTATAGCCCATTCCATGAATCAGGACCATGTCTGTAGTCTTATAGCAATGGTTCCTCTGTATGTACAGAAACGAAAAATAACTCACCATGTTGCAGCCCAAATTAGTCAGCGAGCCGTGCCTTCTTGATGGAGGTCTGGTACAGAGCTGAATTTCTTTGATGGTCATTTTCCAAATTATGAATCCCATGCAGAAGAACATTTATTTTGCCAGGCGTCGCAGCAGATGTTTAGAAAATAATCCAAAACCATAGTAGGTGTTCATGGTGAGAAGAATGTTGACAAGTCTTTGACGGCAGCATGCTTTATGTTTGGATTTCTTCACAAAGCACAAACCAGTCCTTACGAACTCATATGTGCACACATGTGGGACAGTCAAACAACCCCTTGAAACTTCTTGGATGAAGTCTTTTACTTCGCTTGACAATAAACACTTCAGCAAGTGAACTGAATCGTACAACAAATACCAAGCTCGCTGATCATTCAAAGGATGTACAGTCTCAAAGTCAGTTCTTCTTGTGAATAATTTGCAGTATTGCTGATTGATTTTATGATTGTCAGTCATGGACCCTAAAACAATCCCACCTGTCTTCTCAACAACACAGCAGCTTTCTTGACAACAGTGAATTGGTAGGCAGCTGTTAGGTTGCGAACAGGGGTAACAGATACCATAACACTAGGTCCACCATGCAAACATTTCATCATGACACATAACATAGAGCTTGCCTTGGAGTCTGGGTCATTTTTTGACATGCCATTGAGAACACCACCTGAAAAGGCGACTCATTGGCGAATTTTCACTCCATCGATTAACAAAAAACAATGTTTCTGCTGAGCATTCTTTGCTTGCTGAAATGTTTTCTCCAGTACTTGGTCAACATCTGTAGAAGAGATCATAGACTGCAGTTTTCGTCATGACACATGACATAGAGCTTGCCTTGGAGTCTGGGTCATTTTTTGACATGCCATTGAGAACACCCCCTGAAAAGGCGACTCTTTAGCGAATTTTCACTTCATCGACTAACAAAAAACAATGTTTCTGCTGAGCATTCTTTGCTTTCTGAAATGTTTTCATAGACTGCAGCTTTCGTCTACTTGGGAGAACAAGAAAGTCACGCAGTTGATGGTAATTACAGTGAGGGAAAGATTCAATGGCAAAGCAGTAATCTGCCACCGAGAATGCCTTGTCATATATGAGTTGAAGCTGTCTTGTAAGAAATTTGAGTTTCTTGCCTTTGGCAGCTTCAAGCGACTCTTAGGCTTGAACTTGTTGAAGAGTCGTTGCCACTTTTTTAACAACACCATCCACAGGAAAGCCATAGTTAATCGCTGAGTGCACAGCCTCAAAGAATTGTGTGTAGGATGACAGACCAGTGTTTGGACTTAAGATTTTACCCAAAGGCACGTTAATCCCATTCTTGAAAGCAGAAAGAGTAAGAGGTGAACACAAAGTAGATTTGTTGTGAACAATTATTGACAAGAAACTCTCTCTGTAATCTTTCACCATGAAAATACACACAAATTTGTCTTCTGAGCGAGATATGAGAAGATTTTCATACTTTTTTAACAACTCTTTGTCGGGAGAAAACTCAGAAAACGAAGTGATTCTGTCTTTCTTGATGAAATAGTTCAGCTGTTGATCCTCAGCTTTAGGCTCGCGTGGTGCTGGTTTTGGTGTTGGCAAACAAGAAAAAGGAACATTAAAAATACTTGGTGGCAACACAGGCCAAGTATGTCCACCTGGTATCTTGACCATAGGTGTATCCGCTGGCCAATGTCTCTCACATATAAAAAATGTTGTTGGGTCGACAACAAAATCCTTACGTTGGGGGAGAACGTTCAACCATTTCTGTTTTCTTGTTCGTCTTGAGGTAGTTTAAACACACGGCATTTGTTAGATTCGTTGTAGTTGCCTTTGCAGTTCACAACACCACACTTGTTTGACATTTTGAAAGAATATAAATACCACAACTTGCAAAAAATATCCACCAGTATCACATTGTTTCACATGTCTGTTTCAATGTTTATATTTTCTCACACAACCAAAGCACTTGTTCCGGTAACGTAAACATCCGGGGGAAAAAGAGTGCAAGCTTCCTGCACTAGATCTAGGCCTAAAAATAAAAGTTTTGGCGTGTTGGATATTCACTAAGTAAATTAATGCCAGCAAATCGTATGGAAAATGTGTTTACTTACTTAACAGACATAAACTTCATCGCATCTTATTAGTCTAGATTACTACGCTAAAACGCACTATTACGCTCGGTCTAAAAATAGACTATTCATCAGAAACTGGGTCAATGCAATGGCCTTCGCTAGCTAAGTCAGAAGATCGGCCGTGCGCGTCCTGTGATATAGTAGTCCTTGATTAAAATATATTTCGTTATAGAGTATAGTTACATGTCTCCTTATAGAATACATTAGCTATATATCTGTTTATAGAGTACAGTTATATCTCCTTATAGAATACATTTAAATATCTCCTTATAGAATACATTAAAACATATCACTTTATAGAGTATAGTTATATATCTCCTCAAGAATACATTTATATATCTGTTTACAAAGTACAGTTATATCTCCTTATAGAATACATTTATAATCTCCTTATAGAGTGTGCATTAATTATATAGTGCATTTTTATAGTGGCTGTCTGCCAAAGCGCTTTTACTACGAAATAGGAAAAACTTTCTCTCTCTCTCTCTCTCTCTCTCTCTCTCTCTCTTTCTCTCTCTCTCTCTCTCTGCAAAGTTCAAAAGAGATATGGAGAGAGTAAGAAATAAAACGAGAGAGAGAGAGAGAGAGAAAAAAAAAAAGAGAGAGAGAGAGAATGACAAACAGTGCACTACACCGAATGGTCAGGGATTTTACCAATAGAAAGGCAAAATATTTCTTGAGCTAGCCGTTTGTCCAGCATTGCTCACAATATATTTAGGCTTTTTATGTCTATTTCTATTGGTCGATAGATACCCTTGTTTTACTGTATCCTTCTAAAGCACAGCAGCGACACGGAGCTGGTCTACTTTCTACCCCAGGAGCGTGTCTACAACTTTCCGGCACTTTTCCAAAGTTTTGAAGACAGAGCACGTAAACTGAGAATTGTGGCATTCAATATCACCTCTTGTAACATGGACGACGTCTTCCAGAGGTAAGCTTTCCCTCTGCTCCCTCGGCAATTAACTGGGAGGTTATAAATAGTTGTTTCTGTACTACCAAATAATAATAGTACTGATAATTTTAATAACAACGACAATAATAATACTAATGATAAACAGAGAAATCTTTAAAAAATAAACATAATAACAAATATAATAGTAATAATAATAATGATAACATTAATGACCTTATACAATTAAAAAACAACTCGGAGGATTTTTAACAAGACCTACCGCCACTCACACATCTTGGATTTGCTTGAAATTGTATAAGTGCTTAACTTCCTTTCGACCTGCAGAAGGTGTTGTTTTGTTCTAGATTTGGGGGTTGGAAATGGTGGGGAAGTATCTTTTTGAGTTTACTTTGTGTCGCTGATTCCCATCCCCCCAACCCCGATCCTTTCTTTTCACGAACACATGAGCCCATGACATCATCATCACTTCCCCAAAAAAATTCTCGGTACGCACCACTGCACACTGTGTATTGTCCTATTCCTATCTATCTATTGATAGCTGAGTTTTGTGAATGACCCTGCATATCTCGCCATCAATGTCTTTGGGCTGATTCATGTCAGTCTCAGGTGATGTCCTTTGTTTTTTGTTTACCACTGGAAGAATGAGGCAGTTACTAGTGGTAAGATAATAACGATGGGTATTATAATAATAGTAGCAATAACGAACATGAGAATATTGATAACAATAATAATATTGATAATAACGAAAGCGATAATAACATTTAGTGTAGGACTTTCTCCTTCTATAGCCCCATTCTTGTCATTCACAAGCTGTTGCCGACCAAGAACCACTGTGTGCAATCACAACAACATTTACATACGACAGGAAAACCATCTGCTGTTGCACGAGCTACGTTTTAGTCTTTGTTCCGGTTCCTTTTTGTGATGACCAAACAGCCACCGTTGGCCATAGGACAAGATTAGCCAGACAGAGAGATAAAGCTTTCTTTCATTCTGTAGTAGACTGGTGTGAAACTGTGAACTGGATGTGGATTGAAGGATGCCGTCTTGTTTCCTAACACGCCAATGTTGTTGTTGTCATTGTTGTAGTTGTTGTTGGAGTAGTAGTTGTAGTTGTTGTTGTTGTTTTGTTGTTTTTGTAGTAGTAGTATTTGTATACTTCTTTAATCCCATTTGGGAAATTTGCCTTTGTGCCATTGCAGCCCAGTTACAACTGGAGCAGGCACGTCGTCGCCACAGTGCAGCGCCGGTCGGTGGTTCTTTTTTTTTTGGTGGTGGGGGGGGGGGAGATGAGGGGGGGGGGGGATGGTAGGGATGAATTTTATTTAATTTTGCCCGGGCAGCGGCCTGTTCGGCCTGCTCGTTACGATTCCCAACTGCCAAGGTATCTTTAACGTGCGCAATGTGCACACGGGCCCTCCGAATTTTTTCGTCCTTATCCGAGAAGACTAGGTACTCGATCCTACCCCCCAATAGGATCAGAGATACGCAAATATGAGAAAAATCCCAAACTTCCAACTTGCCTGCACCGGCCAGATTTAGAACCCGGGACCCTTGGCATGACAGGAGAGCACCTTGCCTCTAGACTACCTTGTAGTAGTAGTTGTTGGTGTTGGTGTATGTTGGTGTTGGTGTAGTTGTTGTTACTAGCTGAGTTACCCGGCCCTGCCCGGGAGAAATATCTTTATTGCTTATAATGATCTAGATCTAGGACATAAAGTAAAGTTCCTTCCACAGACAAAGAAATACACCGACCGAATCAGTAACCTATCGACTTGGATTCCGCGCCAACTCTGGAAGTTTGTTTACGCTTTTTCGCTAAAGTTTACAGGCGATCCATGTTTTCGTTAAGCCCGGCGCGCACTATCCTGTTTTGCCTGCTGCACGGCGTGCAAACGCAGATTTGTGCTTGCTTGGCAAAGAGTTTACAGTGCTGCACACCACGCCAAAGATTGTTTGCATTGAACGGATGGTCAATTTTAACATAATGCGCGCCGGGCCTTAATCTACAATTTGCTTCCTTCAGTGAATGAACGATGGTGGAAACTGCGCCACGGTACTAAACATAGATCATAAATGCGTGTCACTATTCTAAAAGCATGGAGTCGGAAGTGTTTGTTGCGAATGTTACGTGTGAATTGTGCAAAATCAAGAAATCGCCCAGAGTTTGCAGCATTTTTATATTATCCCCTTACATCACAATAAATCGAGTTATAGGCGATGAGAATGCTTCCAGATTTTTGGAGCCCTCCCAAACAAGGACATTTGAGGGCAGAACTTTCACCCTTAGCTCCATTATAGTATGATGTTGGTGTCGGTGAAGCTGGTGTTGTTGTTGATGATGTTGATGATGATGATGATGATGACATTGCTCACCGGGTTTTAAATTCCCCGTCGCTCAGTCTAACTTGTGACTTTCGTCCTCAGAGTCGCTCAGATCACTGAGTCTGCCACTGAAGATAAACAGTAAGTGAACAATATCAAACTGGATGTTTATGGGGGGGGTTTTTTACTTGCTGTTCTCAGTTTTGCTCCTGTCTCAGTCTGTCTGTTCAGTTGCCTGTCAGGCGAATTTGTGTGTGTGTGTGTGTTTTGCTTTTAGATGAATGTTTGAGAGACATTAGTAAGATGTGAGATCTGGTGTCCCTTGCAGCATCTTTGTCTGAATGAGCGGGACCAACATCGATTGTCTCAAAAACTTTCTGTTGTGGTAACCTGGAAATGTTCATGATTTCATCCACGCACCAAACCTTATAGAATTGACTTTTTTTTTTTTTTTTACTTATTTGCCTGTGGCCTGGTTTTTGAGTTTGCTTCTTAGAGCACTGTAAAGATTGATATTTATAACAAATCATTGAAAATAAATAAATAAATACATGAATGAATAAATCAATATTTCTACAGCACCAAATGTGCGAAAACAAATGTTCAGCACTTTGGAGTATGTTCCTCGGGTATTCACCAATCTCTTTCCTGTGGGATGTTGGTGGAGGCCATTGGTAGGATCTCCGTCTTCTGTCCTGTCATTGCTCGACCTTAATTCTTGTTTGTTCCAACTCCACTTTTTTGCACGACCGAGAAATTCGACGTTAAACTTTTGCGGCTTTAGTATTATAGGGTGTTAGAATAAATTAGAACTGTGAAACAACTTGATAAGTGCCACGACGCATTTTAAAACAGTGTCAAAGTGTGCATTTGTTCTTGCACATACTAAAAAGATCTTCATTTTTTCAGAAAATGGTGATAGAACAAACAAGAACTATAATACAGCTGAACAAGTATCAAAGTGTGCATTATTTTGTTATATCTCTTCTACATACCAGAAGATCTCTAGTATTTCCGAAAATGGAGATAGAACAAACAAGAATTAATGTCGCGATATTGCTATAATTATTCTGTCTGTCGTCTCCCCTCTTCCTGACACAATATGGCCGTTATCGTGTCGAAGTCAGTTTTCAAACTCCGTTTCCTTCTCGAGTTCTCGTGCACGGTGAACTCACGTTTTAATGTTTGGCACAGTTAGTACGTGTAAACTTGCTCTGTATATGTATATACTAGCTGTGGTCCCCGGCCCTGCCCGGGATAAATCGGTTTGAATATTGGTTTCAGTTCTGGGTGGTTATTATGGACCTGCTTCATCTGGCCTGTTCCTATTTGTTTATGTTATTTTTGTTTGTTTGTTTTTAAATATGTCTTACTGCTCTGCCTTTGTGACTTGACACCCTGCGCGACCCGTACAACAGCATGGTTTGCGCACGGGTTAGTGTGTTTGATAGTGAACACATGGCAGGAAGTGATAACGAAACCTTAAAATGGCGAACCATGACTCGAAATAGATCTAAATGATGGCGAAACAATAAATTTCCAATAAAAAAAAACTACACCGATTTGAGACTTCTATTAAAAACTGTGCACCCTTACATCCATTCCGATGCACCATATAAAATTTGGAGTCTGAGTTTTGAGTGGTTCAGAAGCCTTTTGCAATGAAAAATCTCAAGTCCACAAAAATAAGGCCTTTCCGAAAAAGCAAGGTACTCAGAGTGAATGCCCTTGCCCAAAAAGTGTGTGGGGAGTCGGGTCCGCCATTTTGAACCGGGACGACATGGGGAAACGTTACTGTTATGCCTGCTCAAACTATTCCGGCAAAGTTGTAGAGGGAAGAACGATTTCACTCCACCGGATTCCCAGAGAAAAACGTCTGGCAAAGGTTTGGATCCAGCGACTGAAGATCGTTCGGAAAAATCCATGCCCCATTTCAGGTAAGAAACGGTCGGTTATCTAGATCTAGTCTAGTCTAGAGATACAGTGCAGTGGTTGCCAATGACGCTCTGACGATGACTGAAGCCCTAGTCTAGCCTTCATCATAATAATGTAACCCGTAGTCTGTTTAAATCAGTGCGCATGTGAGGGTGAGTGTTGTGAGAATGTCTAGATGTAGACTAGTAATTATGAGTACCACAGAAGACAAAAAGACAAAATGTTATCCACATGCTATCTTAATCTAGTCTAGATGTTGACACATTAGTTAGTACTGTTAGTGTTTGGGTCTGCCCTTCATGTTTTGTATTATGCCATGTCGGTGAGCATTGTATTCAGGGCCATAAGTGGCATTTGGGGAATGCTGGGCCCAAAGGGATGGGGATTTCAAGACAGGAATTTAATAACTTAAAACCGGGAGTGGAAGAAGAGAAGTTGAGAGAATAAAATGAAATGGGCCTTCTGGATTTCTTTTTATTGGAGACAAATTATGTCGACTATCTCAGGCTTACTGTTTACTACATGTGGTTTGGTGGGGAGAATGTGGGAGGAAGTTGTCAATCTTTAGAATACTCAGAGATATTCTTTTAAAACAGTAACTGCTAGGTCTAACTCTAACAAGCTGTTTTTAAGAAAAGTACAAAGAAAATTCAGTTATCGGCTGTTATCACTGAAAAAACAGTTGATTTTGTTTTCTTTCTGTTTTGTTCACTGTTAACACTCTAGGCCTCTCACCATAGTGAGTAAATAAATAAACTGTAATCCATCTCTCTTTCAGAGGATGTGCTCAGAACACTTCAGGAACCAGAAAGGACCACAGCCCGGAAACGATGTACCTTCCCTCTTCCAAACAAAGCATTTTAAGACATGGAGTGTAAGGAATGTTTTTTCACTCTCAGAACTGAATAAATCTACAACATGTTAGGTCTTTAACTATGACTTTTATTAATCCCATAGGGAAATTGTGTTACAATGCCATACATGATACAATGTTACATCTTTAAATTCATGATACAAACACATAGAACAGCATACATTATAAAAGTACACAATATTACTAATGAAATACTGTACATGAAAGTCATTGCTTGTTGCCCCAGTGCAGAAACATAATATATTTTACAAGAACCCTTTTCTGTCTCTGATGTAAACCGCTGGCTGTCGCTTATACATCCTACTGAGTCCGTCATGGGGCATACAATGACCCACACTCAATAAAAAACTTGTGCTACTGCTGTCGTGTAGCATACAGGGCTCCAAACTCAGTACATATAATATAACAGAAAATTGGGAAATTGCATTAAAGCTATCGTGGGGCATACAAGGCCCCATACTCATTTATAAAGTATGGGTACCTGTATGCCCCAGGACAGCCTTAATGGCATAGTGAAAATCAACACACGATTTTTCTTTTATTTTTCAGTTATAAAAAATACCAAATATAATATTAAAGTGAACACAATCAGAAACTTGAGGAATGCATGAAATATGGGGATGAAAAATACATTTCATTCAAAAGATATAATACGAATTGAAAGACCTCTCTGGGGCATAAAATACCCACGACAGCCGGTGAAGGTTATATAATTTACATTGCAAAATATTCCTGAGCTATCAGCAACCAGTGACAGCAATTTTGGATGTGGTCAGCTCAGATCAAGAACAGTCAATCTGACTGGAGTGTAGCAAGAAGGTGACCGTTGGCTATATCTGAGCCCCAGCTTCACCCAAACATTTTATGAGATCAGATACAAATGTTCCATTTCAAATCCAATAGAATGCAGTCCGCGAGAAGTCAGCTCACTTAAAGTAAATTCTCGCTTTAATTCAACCTTTTTGGACAGTCCGGTTTTTCCCCCTCTATATTTTATTACTTTTTTTTTCTGATGAAGTCAACAGAAAATGACAATGTTTAATGTCAACCTTGCTTGGAGTCAACAGTATTTTTCGGTCCAGAGGTGTTGACTTTTCCCAGACTGCACTGTATTATCTGCAGGCACAGGCCAATGCAAATTAATTATTAACTGTTTAGTTGCTGACAAAATACTTTTATAATATGTTTCAGATCCATGGGGATGAATCCTCAAGAACGATGAGTGAGGAAGATGCGCCTGTCAAAGGATTCAATCTGAGCCTGAAACTCGAAGAAAGAATTTCGCGTCAGGCAACATCCATCATGTTCCACGATTATTGTGGAAAAATCCCTGAAAAGAGTGTCTCCAAGACTCAGGTGGTTCAGGAGACACAGACAGATGTAATCACTACTCAAGAAAGTGGCACACTGACAGAATCAATTATTACAAGGGATGTTGGGGTGCAATGTAATTTAATTGACAAGTCTATGCACGTGCTTGATGTTACCTCAGATGATTTGATGTGTAATTACACTGGCATCCTAAGAATGAACGTATTTCATGCCATTTTTGAAGCCTTGCCCCCTATGGAGACATCAATGACAGGAAAAAAGTATGCATTACAAGGTATTGATGAATTTTTTTGACACTGATGAGACTTAGATTAGGACTCCCCATTTTTGACCTTGCCTGGAGATTTCAGATCTCTGTATCAACCTGCTCAGCTGTTATAAGCAAGTGGATAGATCATCTGTTTGTCCATCTCTCTTTTCTTATTTGTTGGCCATCAAAGAATCAAATACAAAACACACTGCCATCTGACTTTTTACAGTTTTTCCCAAATACTAGAGTTGTAATAGACTGTACAGAGTTGTTTACTGAAACACCAAATTCTTTACAACAAAAGTCACTGATGTATAGTTACTATAAATCACACATGACTTGGAAAGCTTTAATTGGTATAACGCCAAACGGAGTGGTATCTTTTGCGTCTGATCTTTGGGCAGGCTCAATAAGTGATAAGCAAATTGTGATCAAATCTGGTTTGCTAGATTTGTGTGAAGCAGGTGATGCCATCTTGGCTGACAAAGGTTTCCAAATTTCTGATCTTACCACCCCACGACAAGTTGATCTTATTGTACCCCCCCGGAAAAATAAAAAAAAACAAATGGATGCAAAGGAAACACTGCTAACTCGGAGGATAGCTAATTCACGCATTCATGTTGAAAGGCACATGGCTCGAGTAAAGAACTTCAAGATCTTATTTCATTTAAAGGGAACCATGGAATACAATGCGTCCAAAATATGGAAGATCTGTAATTATCTAACCACCTTACAACCCCCACTTCATCCTCATGATGAACCTGAGACACAGCAGTAAGGTTCAAACTTTGTTTTTGGTCTGTGTACTTCAAATCTTGTGGATGTAATTTCTTTGATACAGAATATATTGGTTCAAGACCACTAGTCATATTGTTAGAAAGATAGTATTGATGGTTTGTCTAGCATTTTAGAAAACAAGATAATAGATTAAGATATCAATTTCAGAGATTTGACATTATATATTACACATATATTACAATATTGCCAGTGTCCCTGTATGAGATCACCTTTGGGTAATCTATGCTGATATTGACAGAAATAGTACATTGTTGTTTGTCAAATAAGTTAAGCTTTGTAATGTACAGCTCAAGCCTGGAAACATTCATATGTTGGGTAGGCCTAAACTTCTAAAGAAATCTTTTCTCCTACTGTCAAATCATGACCGTCAAACATTTTAGACAACAAGATTTCAAGTTAGGAGATGTGACATTATGTTACAACATTGCCGATGTCCCTATTGAGAACAACATTGGATAATTCATGCTGATATTAACAGAAATAAAGTACATTGTTGTTTTTCAAATACAGTTACAAGATTTGTAATGTACAGCTCAAGCCTGCAAATTTTATGAAATCAGCCTGATGTAGTAGGAGGTCTGACAGTTGCAAGGGCATAATATAACCAGGTAAAGCATTTGTGTACACTTACAAGGATAGACCTCTCTTCAACCTTTGAGTAAACATTTCTGGTACTACAAAACTCTGGTAAAAGTTAACAAGCTTTTCCTTCAGTTCACCCCAACGTTTCTCATCAAAAACAATCCTTTCAACAGAAATACCTTTCATTGTCCACACGACAAAATCACACCACTGCTTACCACATACAGCCATCTGTCCCAACACCTGGTAATAATAATCATGATTCCTTTTCAAAAATACTTTTCCATCCTCTAATCGCCAACAGAAATCAGTCTGCTTGGCCGCATCCTCTGGGGTCAAATTTCTGTATTTAGAGGGACACTTTATTTCCAGCAATCCTTGGCTTGGTACACAATGAGGACAATGAACAACACCGTCAGGACTTGCAGCTAAATATGATTCACACTCACTGATAACAAGCGATGATAAAGTAACTTTAATATGAGGATGAAGCATTTTCATCGAGTTTACATACTTCCTGCGTGCTGCTGCTTCATGAGTCTTTCCCCACTTTGTATGTACATTGTCAAAGCTGACAGTGCTGTATCCACAAACCTCCCGCAAAATGGCACCAGGCAAAGTGCTTTCCTTTTTTTTGGCAATGCGGCCAAAGGCAGAACTCGTGAGGCGATGTTTATGAGCCTCATACCATAACTCATTGGTACATTGACCCCTTGTTAACTTTTCAGTTAACCATCTCTCCTCTGCTGTCATAACCTGTGTTTTCACAAAGGCAGCAAAGCTGCCACGACATAATTTGCTATTTATGTTTATTTTGTCCAAAAAACAAAATTCTGGTGTTGGGCATCTGGGAAGAACGTCTGTCTTATGCACCAGATGCTCTGGGGCAGTAGCCAAAATGAAGTATCCACACTGTGGAGCTAGAAGTTTCATTTTCTTCTGGAATTCTATAATGTCTACACCAGACTTGGGAGGAGGGCCTGATACACATGGCTTTGCAGCCAGTGACGAGGCCTTTTTGGGGCTCAACTTTCTTTTTCTTGGGGTGTTCCATTTACATGCCTTTGAGGTTGACGTGTCCAGCCCTTCCTGCTTGCTGTGGGACATGTCCACCAAGGCATACAAAAGTGCTGCAACATGGTTGCATGATCCCTCAATTCTGAAAAAGTAAAATGTAAACCTAATATAATATAATATATATTATATTGTGAATTTTCCTCAAGACTAATCATGTCAAACATGAAATTACAACATGCATCTTCAGAAAGGACCAAAACAGGGGTTAAGCTGAATGATCAACAGTAACACCATAAATTAGGTGTTATGATTTTTTTTTAATAAGTAATTTATTATTAAGAGTATGAACTGAATCTGCTAAATTATGTCTCTACTTGATATCTGTACATACATGATTCCCTGTCAGCGTCACTGGGTTGCATACTCAATTTTTTGTTTCCACAGGGTTTCTAATGCTGTCTCTTCAATCTTATAAATGCTTATAAATGTTGTCAGTGTGGCTGCTTGTTTGGTAATTAATCATGTTGGTGCCTCTTGTGGCATGACCCCAATAAAACAAGTGAATTGTGATTTGTTATCTCTGCATTATTGGTTCGTTTCTATTTGAATTGTTTGATAATGTGAAGCAGAAATATTAAGTTCATAATGGTTGCGCAAAAAAGAAGAAAAAAATTATTAGAAAGATTTGGCAAATATTGACCTTGGACCATCTACATATTTAGAGGTTCAGTATGTAAAATCTGGAGCAGGAGGAAGTGAAAATAATCAGAAAGTAAATATTCTTACCCAGCTGTGCAGGTGCAATATGCATTGCTTATAAATCCGGATATGACTGACAGCTGCACCCATACACTGTGATCTAGGTATTTCTTCACATCAGATGATGCTGCACTTGGGATAACACAGCATTTTATGTAGCACTCAGTACTGTCCTCACTAATGGCATTGTATCTGTGAAATTTAGAGAGACAAAAACAAAATATGAGTCAAGGGAAATACATAATTTTATTATTTGAGAATTACAGAGGTAGAATTGACAAAAAAATTGTCTTGTGCACTGACCCAAGAAAGTTTGCTGCATTACCCTGACTGTACAGAGGTTGTGTTTTGCTTATTTTTAGTATTAAAAAATACCCCAGCTCATTGAACCTTTCAGTATTCCTCAAGAATGTAGACATGGTAACAAATGGGGGCATACTTAAATATTACTATCACCCCACGTCATATGGACAGGACAAAAAAACTCGTATGGTCAGGGTTAACACAACAGACAAAAAGTAATGTAATAAAGTGGAACCCACTTATGCTGGACGCCCGCTTTAGAGAGACAATTACATAGAAACTGAGCTGTCCTGCCAAATCAGTTTCCACTGTAGTACTTTTAAAATGAAAAGGGATTTTTAAGTTAAAAGATTGAAAGAAATATCACATTATGTACTTCCACTGACAACAATTCTTGCACATTATGTCAAGTGATTTTAAAAATTAATTCAGTCATACTGGCATGTATGCATGCAGGCACATGTCTACTTCTTTAGCTCAGTATGAACTGCTCTCCCTTGAAAAGTGCCCTGCTACTAGTGCTACAGTGTAAGTATCCTGTAACTGTAAGTAACACCAAATATTGAATAATATTGTGCTCTACATTTCTTAAAAAGCAAAAACTAGAATAGAGCAAAGTCCTTGACCAGAGATTCTTAATCTTCTCTGCATGGCAATTATTAGTAAATGTGTCAATGAGTGGGATCCACTGAAACCTAGACAAGTTTGATTTGTCTAGGCTCACTTAAGTTAGTCTAGATTTAGTCTAATTATAGGAAAGAGTACCATATGGAACTCAGAGGAGCATAAGTTGAGGCGAGAATAAAAAACTCAATTGGATCCGACCATGTAGGATCTCATCATGCCCCCTCCCCCCAAAGTGGACACTCCCAAGGCTGCGTCCCTGTACAGTACTCTCTCGCGGTATTTTGGGCAGAAAGAGTATATAATAATAATATATAATATAATGTTGCTGCTGTTTGCCCATTTAAATTGGATTTTTTTTACAAGATTTCGAAGCTATGAATGAGCTTGGAAGTTGAGTTAGTGTAAGTTATGAATTGGATATAAGTTGTAAGTATCATTGAAGTGGAATTTGCCCATGTAAGTCATGCTTTTGCTGAATTTTTGTAGCGAGTTTCATATGGTACTCTTCCCCTAGTAATGGCTAGTATTAGCAGTATACAGTGCGGACTACTAAACTCTAAGACTAAACTAAGACCAAGAGCAGTGGAACCAGCTTCAATCAATCAGTAAATGAGAATTCTTCACTGTGAATAACCTCGCTTGAAATATCATGCAGATCTAGAATCTGACACACCAGAACATAAAATATTTTAAAAAACAAACATCCAAATGTTAATTAATGTCAATGACGACTGTGAATGATGACTGTAGACCTAGGCCCCTAGGGCTACACTACTACTTAGAATCTAGATCTAGTACTACTACTGAACTGACACTGGTCTACAGCACACTCACCTGACAGAATCGACGTGGGAGTCCTCATAAAATGTCCTTGCCTTCAGCTGCTTTCTGGCATTCTTTGGTCCATATCCTGCTATGGCCGTAGGTCTGGTGTAAACCATATAGTTATACAGTTCTTTCTCTGTTACTGAAGGCCACTTTTCTACTGCTACATCACTAAAATCCACCCAGTCTTTCAATGCGAAAACAGCCACGGCATCACTGACATTGTTGGGCCCATTCTTACGATCGTGGGCTGTATCCTGACCAAAAATCGCTCTGTCCTTGAAAAGTTCAGTGTAGCTTTAGCTCTGCGCAACAAATCATTTTTTCTTCCACTGGTGAGTTGTCCCTTAGTCTTTAAATAAGTTTTCAACTCAGTTACTTTCATAAGAGTAAACACTGGATCCGCCATCTTGTAAGTGAAAAGACTCCCCAAAACATGGATCGGCAAATTTTTCGTTTCGTTACCGGAAAGGCCTATAAATGTGGACGAATATCTATTTCTTTGAAGGGGAACTCAATATCAGGCGAGACAGAAATTGGCAAAAAGAAAACGTTGTATGTAGCAAAGCCTCGCGTAAGATAGTAAGAAATAGTATCCGAGCGATACAATGAAATGCAAAGGAAAAGGGGAGACAAAAAAAAAAAAGCTCAATATTTTGGTTATGTCCTTTTATCAAGAAAAACAAAAATACAGAAAAACAAAATCGAAAATTAAACAGGTGAAATAATCGAACAATTAAAAAATGAAGAAATTGAAATATATACAGAATATTAAATCACTACGGTAACTTATCTGCGGGTCCTGGCCTGTACTCCCAAAGAGCAACACGTCAGCGGGCGTTTCATTGTAGGGTTTGGATAGTATTTCTTACCTGAGGCTTCGCTACTTCAACTTTTTCTTTTTGCCAATTTTTGACCTTCCTTTAGTCGCGCTGCCACCCCACAGTTTTTCTGTGGTTTTTTTATTTTTTTATTATTATAATATTTGGTTAATCTCAGACTTACCCTCCAACAAATTAATGATAATGAAAAAAATGAAACAAATGAAACGAAACAAAACATCAGTTCCATAAGTTTTCGTGTGCACTAAGAACATTTATGCACATATTCAAACTTCAAATTTATTCCTCTTATGCTCAGAGTAAAATTGCCAATCCCAGGACTTCTGAAATGATAATTATGCTGAACTAACTTTGAATAGTCAGATTATTGCACACACACAAAAAAATGTAAATGTAATTGGAAAAATTATTTGATAATAAAGTTGGAAGAGTAAATGTGTCATAGATAGAGCATTTTGACTCCAAGTGACTTGTTTCAAATATGGTATACTGGGCGCTTGAGGGTTAATAGACAGTTTCAGCGAAAATCGATGTTGCTTCCGCTCATTCCAAACAAACAAAAACAAGAATCAGTATGGCACTGTAACATTTGCGGCGATAGGGATTGGAAGAGCTCAAAAATAGGTACGCTATTTTTCAAAATGTCACTAATTAATAGCTAAAGAACTGTTAACCCTTTCAATGCGGACACAGAGTTATTGTGAGTTCTTTATTCTCTCCGATCAGTTTTAAATGTCAGTTCTGCTTTATTAACTTTGAAGTACAATTCAATTTCACAATTCAGATTCCAATGTACTATTTGACCTACTTGAAATAACCAGATCTAAATACAAAGAGGACCTCAGAAAAGCCAGCCTTCATGTCACGGCCTCTGTAGTCATAGGGTTAAAAGAAAAAACACATTTTACGTCTTCCTGCCCTTTTGTACATAAACTGTCCGTCTCCCGCTAGTAAAAGTGTACACTGTGGGCTACAGAGAGAAAGCAGCTTAATTTTTTTCTCTATATATGCTAAATGAGGTAAATCCTTTGCATATTTCCAGAGTCGACGCTGACGATGATGTAGAATTTGATGCCGATTCCGACGATGAACCGGATATTTTCAGTATGTGGTGATGACTACTTGCCTGTCTTACCAGTTGGTTGAATATGACTCACTGACTACTTATTTGACTGACCAGTTGGCTGAATATGACTCACTGACTACTTACTTGACTGAGTAGTTGGTTGAATGGCCACATGACTGACTGATCACTTACTTGACTGAGCAGTTGGTTGAATGACCACATGACTGACTGATCACTTACTTGACTGAGCAGTTGGTTGAATGACCACATGACTGACTGATCACTTACTTTATTGAGCAGTTGGTTGAATGACCACATGACTGACTGATCACTTACTTGACTGAGTAGTTGGTTGAATGACCACATGACTGACTGATCACTTACTTGACTGAGTAGTTGGTTGAATGAGTAGTTGTATCTGTGATCTGCCATATTTTGATGAGCTGTACACTGGTGCTTGTATTAAAAAAGCTAATATTATTATAAATGACCCCCAACATCCCCTGAACAAGGAATATATAAGATCTGTAAGAAGTTTAAGGCTGTTGTCAAAGAAAACTAAAACTGAGCGCTACTTTAAATCGTTTATTCCATCATCAACTAGGATGTTACAATAATGTCGTCATCTTGATCGTAATCTGTGCACAGTTGAATTATGTCCTGCGTGTCAGGTCAATGTGTTTTAGTTAGGGAAGCATATTGTGTGCACTGTTAATTTTGTTAATTTAGTTAATTTATCAGTGTGTGTGTATATATGTGTGTGTGCGCGCTATGTATCATACTTTCTGCTTCTGTAACTGTATTGTTATGTATTCAATGATCAAAACAAATTTCCTTGTACAAGGACGAATAAAATTTATCTTATCTTATCTTATCTTATCTTATCTTATGACTGATTGATCACTTACTTGACTGAGTAGTCGGTTGAATGACCACATGACTGACTGATCACTTACTTGACTGAGTAGTTGGTTGAATGACCACATGACTGACTGATCACTTACTTGACTGAGCAGTTGGTTGAATGACCACATGGCTGACTGATCACTTACTTGACTGAGAAGTTGGTTGAATGACCACATGACTGACTGATCACTTACTTGACTGAGCAGTTGTTTGAATGACCACATGACTGACTGATCACTTACTTGACTGAGCAGTTGGTTGAATGACCACATGACTGACTGATCACTTACTTGACTGAGTAGTTGGTTGAATGACCACATGACTGACTGATCACTTACTTGACTGAGCAGTTGGTTGAATGACCACATGACTGACTGATCACTTACTTGACTGAGTAGTTGGTTGAATGACCACATGACTGACTGATCACTTACTTCACTGAGAACTTGGTTGAACGACCACATGACTGGCTGATCAATTACTTGACTGACCAGTTGGTTGAATGACCACATGACTGGCTGATCACTTACTTGACTGAGCAGTTGGTTGAATGACCACATGACTGACTGATCACTTACTTGACTGAGTAGTTGGTTGAATGACCACATGACTGACTGATCACTTACTTGACTGAGCAGTTGGTTGAATGACCACATGACTGACTGATCACTTACCTGACTGAGCTGTTGGTTGAATGACCACATGACTGACTGATCACTTACTTGACTGACCAGTTGCCAGGTTAGGTACTAATGTTGATGACCATTTTTCAGATTAGCTAATATGTATTTGTGGCCAGTTGCTAGATTAGCTAATATAATTATGTTGTGGTGACCATTTAACAGATTAGCTAATATGTATTTGTGGCCAGTCGCTAGATTAGCTAATATAATTATGTTGTGGTGAACATTTTTCAGATTAGCTAATATGTATTTGTGGCCAGTTGCTAGATTAGCTAATATAATTATGTTGTGGTGACCATTTAACAGATTAGCTAATATGAACTCATGACCATTTGCCAGATTAGCTGATATATAATGGTGACCAGTTGCCAAGTTGGCTAATGTGTAGTGGTGACCAGATGCCAGATTAGCTAATATGTAGTGACGACCAATTCTCAAATTAGCTAATATGTAGTAGTGACCAGTCGCCAGACTCACTTGTGAGAGTTCATAAATTGAAAGTCATCACATCTGCACTGACTGCAGTGAAGTTCAGAAAGTATCTATATAGCTGGAACCTGAAGAATGGGGTGGGTGAGGGAGGTATCATACTTGGCCCGGTCAGACACAGTCAGATGCTGCCAGGAAAATGTACACCAGAGAAATAGTGGCAGATGCTGACTGTGTCTGACAGGGCTTAGTATGATAGGATCTTCCCGGATAGAAAATATAGGAAATTATGGCGTACACTTCTTGTCTGCCAGCATCTGACTGTGTCTGACCGGACTTAATATGGTACCTCCCTCAGACCACTAACATTGCTGTTTGTAGGAATAGGTTCTGGTTAAAACTTTTAACTACTGTACTCCTTATCCAGCGGTTCATTTTCCGAAGAGGCAGATGTCTTTCTGATTTTTAACGTATTGCAGGTATTTACACGGGACTCCCGCTGTATAGCAGCTATGAGTTGTTGTTGAGCCAATGCCTGGGTGTCCTGGTGAAAAACGTCCTTCTGTCTATGAGGCACGGCATCTCCACTCTCTTGCACTTGATGGTACCAAGTATTCTGCTATTCGCCACCCTGCTGGCGGAGATGAGGGATCTGCAAGCCACATCAGACTTGCGTATTCCCCTGAAGCTCGGGTCACGCAATGGCACGCACGTGACTATGTTTGTGTCCGAAGATCTAGATTCCAACCTGTCCAGCCAGTATAGATCACAGATTACCGCTCCTAACACACTAACAACCTTCATTCTGAAAAGGACAGAGCAGCTGCGGAGAAAGGATGTAAGTTGTTTGTTGTTGTTGTTGTTGTTTTTTTGTCATGTCGCGACCTCCGTTTATGTTTGTTCTATCTCCATTTCCTGAAAAATCCCCAATGATCTTTTAATGTGTAGATGAGGAATGACAATGCACACTCTGACACTTGTTTAAAATGCGTTGTGGCACTTATCAAGCTGTTTCACAGTTCCGATTTATTCTAACTCCTTATCATAATAACTAAAGCCGCTAACATTTAACGTGGAATTTCTCAGTTGTGCAAACTGTGGAGTTGGAACAAACAAGAACTCAGGTCACCGCGTTTCACGGCTTATTGATATATTGATTAATTAGCTGAGATACGCGGCTTTGCCAGAGATAAACCTGCTTGCAACCCCTGTCTGTCGATCTGTCTGTCTGTCTGTCTGTCTGTCTGTCTGTCTCTCTCTCTCTCTCTCTCTCTCTCTCTCCCTCTCTCTCTCTCTCTCTCTCTTGTCTACCCGTCTTTTTCTCTCTCTCTCTCCCTCTCTCTCTCTCTCTCTCATCTCTCTCTCTCTTTCTTTCTCTCTCTCTTTCTCTCTCTCTCCTCTTTCTCTCTCTCTCTCTTTCTCTCTCTCTCTCTCCTCTCTCTCTCTCTCCTCTCTCTCTTTCTCTCTCTCTCTCTTTCTCTCTCTCTCTCCTCTTTCTCTCTCTCTTTCTCTCTCTCTCTCTTGCTCTCTCTCTCTCTGCTCTCTCTCTCTCTCTTTCTCTCTCTCTCTCTCTCTCTCTCTCTCTCTCTCTCTCTCTCTCTCTCTCTCTCTCTGTCAGGTTGGCAGGTCACACACTGGGAAACCCCGAGACAGACAATATAGCCTACAGTTATGTGACCTCTAACTCATCCACTTGCTTCCTCCGAACTCAAACACAAACTCCAGCACTGCGATAGTGTTTATTATCTACCAGTTATGGTTTCAGCTGGCTGCTATCCGAAACTACTACATGGACAGAGCCAAAGCTCGAGGAGGGAAGAATTACGTCACCAGAGAGATTATTGGTGTCTACATCTACCGTATTGGTCAGAGAAGACTCGTGACTGCTCTTCACAACGTCATGATCCGCCATGGGGCTGCTCTGTCAGTAAGGGATTCAGTCTGCACGAAAACTGTGATGTAGAAACTCTAGCTAGGATGATTATACAAGTAGATTTAGCAGCCGTTGTGGAAATAATTAGAGTCGCCAAGGGTCGTCCTTAAGGTTAGGTTAAACTGGCCCCGTAGCATGAAAAAGTCGTTCTCCAAGCCATTTTCATTTTATCACTAATATGAAACTTTATTCAATTCTGCACATTTCTGTGTGTTTTACAATGTTCTAGAACTTCAAGAAGTATTTTATTTTGATTTTTAGGATGAGAGCAAATGTATATTTTCGCATAGATTTTCTGTTTTTTGCAGATTTCTCAGTTTTGCCATTTTCAGGCCAGCGATTGCAGACATGACAAGATATCTCAAAAACTACTTAAACTACTGGCTTGAAACTTTGCCTAGTAGTTCTTGGTGGTATGCAGGTGACAATAGACTATTCCTAAAGTTATTGACCCATAACTTTTGGAGTAAGCTAAATTTTGGTATCCTGATCCCCATAAATTTCGGAAAATTTTCCTCCATGATTTTGAAAAATCATAGAAAAAAAAAGTAGCCACAGTATCTACATGAAAATAGTCCAAAGTCTGTGTAGCATTACTTTCTACACTGATGCTAAGTTTCAAAATGATACCTATGTATCTCTTTGAGATATCTTGTTACAACTGTGTGGCATATTTGGGGTTCGGCACCCCCCCCCCCCCCAAAGGTGTTTATTTTGTACCCCCATCCTTTATTAAGGAGAATTTGGGCATGAAATGGTGTTTTCTGTATGTTTCTAACCTATATCTAACACACTGTGGTATTTTCAGTTCATTTATGCCAAGAATTCTATTTACCAGTTTAACCTAACCTTAAAATATGTATGTAATGACTCACTAATGATGTCTGTCCTAAGCTGTGTATGTTTCATATAGCATGGAAGTATATAGAACGTCAAGGACATTTTCATTGGAAATAGAAAGAGGTGGCTGAAGTAGACAATGGTCAGTATAGAGGAGGTAGCCACACCTCGCCCCCTTAGAATGACAAGGTTCTATCTCCCTTCCATCAAATAGTGGATTGGACTTTCATGTGGTCATAGCTTTTAAAGGTATGGCTTTTTTTTCTTTCTGGGAATATTCGAAAAATTGCACCGAATTCCCTTGATATTTTGACACGCAGTGGAAACGGCCTGTAGAAGTAGTGTAAAACTCAGTTCATCCAAGAGATGGAGATAGAATCTCGTCATTCTAAGTGTATGACCTGTCATTGATCAAGTGAGCTTCACACTAACCGTGTCGTGCAAAGGCACAGTGACGTAACTGACAACATGACCTTTTCCTACTGTATTGTCTCTGTGAACTTGTTTCACGCACTGACAACATGACCTTTTCCTACTGTATTGTCTCTGTGAACTTGTTTCACGCATAATTCTCCTTTGTTAAGGGCAGATAGACGCATCTGCTACAGAAATAGTTGTTTCTGCTGTGGTGAAATCATAAATAAAATGTAAACTGGCTATGCCACACGTTTTGTTGGTGTTTTTTCTCAAAACTATGGAATGAGTACGTAAGTCACTCTGCCTCTGGAGGGCAGAACTATAGAAGAAACGGCGCATCCTCAAATAACCTGCTTTGTTTTTTGTGTTGTTCTGTCCACAGGCGCAATACGCTCTGAATGCTTATGTCAAATGGTATTTGGGTGATGGATTCTCCACAGCGTCAGGCCTGAGACATGTGGACTGGACAAGCTCATGGAAACTTGACTTCAGCATGTTCACGGTCCTGGCTCTCGCCTTCAGTCTGGCTATCCTATCGACGTTTTTTGCGGCTGGACCTTTGTCGGAGAGAGAGGTGACGTGCCGTATCTGACACAGACAGTGTACAGTCTGTATTTGAAGACGCGAGGACGAAACCATGGCCATCCTCCCTCCCCCCCCCCACACACACACACACACACGCCAAAAAAAAAAAGGAGTTTTGAGAAAAAGGGGGAAAATGCTTGGACGTCAGCCTTGTGTTGTATTGGACATAGTGAACTAGATACACACATAGCGCACCCGCAACGGGCTCCAATATTTCGCCTGAGCTATTATCAAGTGGTTTCCTGGCTAACCAACAGCGCAATTTTCAAAGAATTGTCGCTTGATCTCTGTGCTGTTCTCAAATTTTCAATTGTAAACAGTCGTTGTCGCTATCTTCATATCAATGTTTAGTCTAAAGGAAAAAGCAGCAAAGAATGTTAATTATTTATGGCAATCTTTTCTACTGATTTGGCAGATGGGCCTTTTTGTCTGAGAAAAAAAATACCGTTTCACGCATAGCAAAGTGTTTGTTTGTGAAGCAAAGAATACTTGAAACCATCACTGTAATGAGTTTTCTTAGAGTAGAAGGAAAAAAAAAAACAGAGAAAGGAATATAAACCCAAATGTAAAATTTTAAAAGTTCACACGTAATTGGAGAACTGGTCTTGGTAGATACGCCACTTCCACAGCCTGGGTTAGATCTGGCACTACATGTTGAAAGAAACAGTGTTGTGTCGATAAGAACTGGGGGTTATGTAACATAGGCCTATGTTGTTTTTCCCTTCTCCCGGAAGCCTCAGAAAGTTAAAAGAAAATCGTGAATAAAGGGTTCTTTGCGTTTCAAAATAAGTTTGAAAAAAAAATAATTTTTTTAAGGCATATAGAACTACAAAGCCTGCACTAAGATGTGTTCAGACAAAATGGAACATTTCCCACAATCTGCACCCATGTTATGGATCTCATGTGAGCTCGGTTTGGCGCAGTCCAATCTTCTCTTGGTTGTTCAGCTATTACAACACTGGAGGCATGTCACAAAAGGGAGTATTGTATCTATATCTATATACTATATAGGTAGAATGCGCATATCCGCCATCTTGTCTGTCCGGACCCACTTAAGGAGTCGCGAACCAATCGGCGGCGAGTTCACTACTGTAAACATTGACACGTGTGTATACGCACATGGGAGGCGTTCGGTCAATTCTTTCACTTCCTTTCTCTTGTTTACACGGATGGTAAGGAATCGGACCAGTTTGGATACATCCTTTCCACCCCTGTCACAACAGTCAACTACAATGCAACCAGCAGGCATTTTAACTACTCAGACACATCTCGAAGTTACACTCATCAGCTGATCCACCGGCCATCTTGTTTGGCGGAAGTACAAAACAAAACCTCTGTGACGTCATGCGCATTCTACCTATATATTTGTGGACTTGAGATTTTTCGTTGCCAAAGGCATCTGAACCACTCAACACTCAGACTTTAAATTTTATATGGTGAATCAGAATGGATGTAAGGGTGCACAGTTTTTAATAGAAGTCTTAAATCGGTGTAGTTTTTTTATTGGAAATTTATTGTTTTGCCATCATTTAGATCTATTTCGAGTCATACTTCGCCATTTTAAGGTTTCATTATCACTTCCTGCGATGTGTTCACTATCAAACACACTAACCCGTGCGCAAATCATGCTGTTGTACGGGATGCGCAGGGTGTCAACTCACAAAGGCAGAGCAGTACGACTTATTTAAAAACAAACAAACAAAAATAAAACAAACAAATAGGAACAGGCCAGATGAAGCAGGTCCATAATAACCACCCAGAACTGAGACCACCAATATTCAAACCGATTTATCCCGGGCAGGGCCGGGGACCACAGCTAATTAGAAATAATTATAGAGAAGTCACTTCCGCCAAATCGCGAAACTAGGTCGCTGCGGTAATAAGAATTGAAAGAGACCCCCATTGCCTAAGACAGTGTGCGTTTCTATTTACTGTGGCTTGTTCATATTTTGGGTCTAATTGAAACTATTTAGAGCTGTTTGTAAGCTCTTACTTCCTGTGGAGATGTACAAACGGATTATTGTTCAACACCGCGGCCTACTTTCCGCTCCATGCTAACAATACTTGCGCGGAGCCTCCCGTGTCTCGCGGTGCAAATCGACCGGTACTGATTTCTTTCTATACAGACATACTCGCTAGTCATATGCAGTTTTGGTCTGCATTCAGTGCCTATCGGTGTGCTGTGTACTCCCTTTTTGGTAAAGAAGGTGCACGAAATGGAACTCTTGTCGAGTGTAGTTCAGTCCTGTCGGGTACCTCAGTATTATGAACGGCTCCAGAGCACAGAGTTTACTTTTCCAAAAATGTTGACTCGAACAAGTAGACCAGGCAGACAAACAAACCAGTTGGCTGACACCAGCAGTGACCCTCCGTTGACCTGGGGTATAGCATTTGGTATAGCATTTCATACGCCTTTTTGCCGTGTCAAAGCCGCATTGCTCACATGCGCAGAGAACGGAAATTCCATTCCCATAAAAGCAGGAGAAACGGCGACAGTGATATTGGCCAGCGACATACTCTCAAATTTATATCTGTCTTTGAACCAACAAAAGAGATAGGTTTTTGTTTTCGTTTTGAACGTTGTAATAATTATGTTTTAAATCAGTATTATCAGAATGGGAACTTCGGTATGCAGCCTGTGCACTATTGAATGAAAACGTTAAACAGGCCAACTGTGGTATTTTTCGTTTTTTGTCTACTTCTTTAATCCCATTTGGGAAATTTGTCTTAGTGACATTGCAGCCCAGTTACAACGGGAGCAGGCACGTCGCCACAGTGCAGCGCCCGTAATATAGGAAACCGTGGGAGAATACAGCAGACTTGTCACGTGTTTGTTTGGGGGGGGAGGGGGGTGGATGCTTCTGGCAGGATCTCTTTCTGTCCTACAGTTCTGCTATATTCTGTCTCTAGTCTTGCTTTTTCGCGCAAATATGACCGCTATCGTGTTGACGTATTTTTTTCCGAACTCAAACTCAAACTCACATTTTTGTCTAGGCTGGAGCCCGGCACATGCAGCAAATGTGTGGTCTGCAGGCGGCATGCTACTGGCTACCCCTCTTTGTGTGGCATTTCGTCCTGTTCACGGCAGCCGTGGGCATACTCGCCCTGACCCTGATGACCATCCCCTTCGGGTCCATCCCCCCTTCCCGCTTGAAGTTCACCCTCCCCGCGACCTTGGCCTTCGGCGCGGCCATGTTACCTCATGTCTACCTCGTCCAGGTGCTGAGTTCAACCTACTCCGGTGGTGTGACGGCCATCCTCTTCTGTAATCTCTTCATTGGTAAGTCAAAAACAAAAAAACTGGCGGTGGTCGTGATAACAGTTTTGTAACTCTGAAGTTTAATCCAACACTCAGTGTTGCATCATTTATAGAATCGTGTTCAAAGACCAGAGGCTTGGTGTTGCGTTTTTTTTTTTTTTCTTTTCACGTCTACGCGAATTATTTTATTTTGTGTAATTTTGGGGATATGGACCCGGTACATGGCAAGTCCTGACACATGCAAAAGCTGGTTAAAAATGCACTTGGGCCTAGTAAATATTTTAAAAAAATTATAATAATGTCTTTTAAGGGAAGTTTGAACCGCCCTTTGTGTTACAGCACCCAGAGAGAGAGAGAGAGAGAGAGAGACAGACAGACAGACAGAGAGACAGACAGACAGACAGACAGAGAGACGCACACTCAGAGAGACAGACAGACAGAGAGACGCACACTCAGAGAGACAGACAGACAGAGAGACACAGAGAGAGAGAGCACATGTTTATTCCAGGGAATGCCCGGTATCATCTAGTAGATCTTTAATAATTCATTTTTGAACCCCAAAATCCGACTTCGGTTCCTGGCCCTCGTAAATGAGCAATAATAGAGATCACCCGACAGAAAAATGTCTTTTCTACTACAATAACCTTGAAGCTCACGTGATCTACGACAGGTGTGGTGGCCTCCTTTGTACTGACCATTGTCCACTTCTGTGACCAGTGTTCTGCTTCCACGTCAAATGCCCTTGACATTGTGCATGTCACACTGTCCTTGCTGAACCCGCTGTACTATCTGACCAGTATTTTAATCACCTCGTCCCAGTATCACAACCCAAGCGCAAGGGCAGGTCAGTTGGTCCAGAGGAATGGAAGAATCGCTGCTTTCCTGTTTCCTGGTTCATCCTCTTTCACTTGTATTAGATTGGTTTTTCCTCTTAGACAATTTCTCTCCGTCTGTCTGACTCTGTGTGTATGTGTGCGTGAGAGAGAGAGAGAGAGAGAGAGAGAGAGAGAGAGAGAGAGAGCGTGATTCTATCTCTCTCCATACCCATGTATGTCTGTTGGTCTGTCTCTTTCTGTGTCTGTCGGTCTGCTTGCGACTCTCTTGCTTTCTCTATCTCTCCCGGCCTCTCTCTCTCGCACACACACACTCTCTCTCAGGCTCTCTGTCTCTCTCTCTGCCTCTCTCTGTCTCTCTCTGTCTCTCTCTGTCTCTCTCTCTCTGTCTCTCTCTCTGTCTGCCTCTCTGTCTCTGTCTCTCTCACTCTGTCTCTCTCTCTGTCTCTGTCTCTCTCTCTGTGTTTCTGTCTCTCTCTCTCTCTGTGTCTCTGTCTCTCTCTCTGTGTCTGTGTCTCTCTCTCTGTGTCTCTGTCTCTCTCTCTGTGTTTCTGTCTCTCTCTCTCGGTCTCTGTCTCTCTCTCTCTCTGTGTCTCTGTCTCTCTCTCTGTGTCTGTGTCTCTCTCTCTGTCTCTCTCTCTCTGTGTCTCTGTCTCTCTCACTCTGTCTCTCTGTCTCTCTCTCTGTCTCTGTCTCTGTCTCTCTCTCTGTCTGTCTCTCTATCTGTCTCTCTCTCTGTCTCTGTCTCTGTCTCTCTCTCTGTCTGTCTCTCTATCTGTCTCTCTCTCTGTCTCTGTCTCTGTCTCTCTCTCTGTCTGTCTCTCTATCTGTCTCTCTCTCTGTCTCTGTCTCTGTCTCTCTCTCTGTCTGTCTCTCTCTCTGTCTCTCTCTCTGTCTCTGTCTCTGTCTCTCTCTCTGTCTGTCTCTCTATCTGTCTCTCTCTGTCTCTCTGTCTCTTTCTGTGTCTCTTTCTCTCTCTGTCTCTGTCTCTCTCACTCTGTCTCTCTCTCTGTCTGTCTCTCTATCTGTCTCTCTCTGTCTCTCTGTCTCTTTCTGTGTCTCTTTCTCTCTCTGTCTCTGTCTCTCTCTCTGTCTCTCTCTCTGTCTCTGTCTCTGTCTCTCTCTCTGTCTGTCTCTCTATCTGTCTCTCTCTGTCTCTCTGTCTCTCTCTGTGTCTCTTTCTCTCTCTGTCTCTGTCTCTCTCACTCTGTCTCTCTCTCTGTCTCTCTCTCTCTCTGTCTCTGTCTCTCTTTCTCTGTCTCTCTCTGCCTCTGTCTCTCTGTCTGTCTCTCTCTCTCTCTCTGTCTCTTTCTCTGTCTCTCTCTCTGTCTCTGTCTTTCTTTCTCTGTCTCTCTCTCTGTCTCTCTCTCTGTCTCTGTCTCTCTCTATCTCTCTGTCTCTCTTTGTCTCTCTGTCTCTCTCTGTCTCTCTGTCTCTCTCTGTCTCTCTCTCTGTCTCTCTCTGTCTCTCTCTCTCTCTCTCTCTCTCTATGTCTATGTTTCTATAATCTAGATTTGTATAATTTCTCATCCATCAACCCTTCTTCTATCTACTATCTGTCTAGCCATCTGTGTGTCGCCTGTCTGTAGATCTATCTTTCTATCAATCTGTCTGCCTGGCTCTGTGAAAAAGTTCTCTCTCTGTCTCTGTCTCTCTCTGCCTCTCTCTGTCTCTCTGTCTGTCTCTCTCTGTCTCTCTGTCTGTCTGTCTCTCTCTCTCTCTCTGCATAGAGTGTATATATCAAAAAGTAACGACTGTGGACTGTCCTTTTTTTCCCAGGACTCTTGCGACTGGTGCACGTGAGACGGCCGTCACGTGCCGAGGCACTGTCCCAGTTACATTTGGTCTTTTTTGCCCTCCAGAGTGTCCTTTTCCTGACTGCTCTCGTGCTCTTTGAAGACTGCGTGCCACAGAGAATATGGCAAGTCCAGAATTATGATGCATCGTCACCAACCTGGAAGAATGTCGCATGTCAAAATCTTCACTTTTCAAAGGGAGCAAAAAAACTATCATATTTCTATTGTTTATGTCGTACAGGAGACCTGTTTATTCCAGATTGATTCCCAAAAATAGAAAATGTCGTCATGTAACCAAAGATATTAGATACGATAAGATGAGACACTCCCTTCTTCGTGCCCCTGAAAAAATCGTGCACAGACTTTGGGCGCTGATCGGGGGCGGGCCCATGGCGCATTGCATGAAAAGAATGCTCGATATTATTATAATGATATATTAACAATGCGAATTTGTTACAGTGCTACTGCGACTGAAATAAAGGGAGCTTTTCCCACAGCAATTGAAGTTATAACTACAAAGTCAGTGATTTCAATCAAGGTCCACAGCGATAGGTGAACCGTCAAAAAAAAATTCAGTATTTTTCTATTTTGGTTTTGTAATATACGGCATCTTGTTCATGACTTCCGTGCATTCGCCGCTAGGTGACTGTGCGAAATCAGTGCACGCTAGACGCGCTAGCAGTCTCGTCTTATTGTGTCTAGCATCTGTGATGTAACCCAGTCAGTAAGATTTGCGGGGTAAACCATTACAATTTCAGATTTTCAGTATTTGAAAATGTTGACATGCGACAGCTTTACTGCCTACTGGTCGGCGACGCCATGTATATATTTGTATTTTGTGTTTGTATTTGTATACTGCTTTAATCCCATTTGGGAAATTTGCCATTGTGTCATAGCACCCAGTTACAACTGGAGCATGCACGTCGTCGCCACAGTGCAGCGCCGGTCGGCGGTTTTGTTTTTGTTTTGTTTTTTTTTGGGGTGGGGTGGGAGATGAGGGGTGGAGGGGGGGGGTGGATGAATTTTATTTGATTTTTGCCCAGGCAGCGGCCTGTTCGGTCTGCTTTTTTCGATTTCCAACTGCCAAGGTATCTTTAACATTCGCAAACGTGCACACGGGCACTCCGTATTTTTTCGTCCTTATCCGAGAAGACTAGGTACTCGATCCTACCCCCAAATGGTATCAGAGGCACAAAAATATGAGAAAAATCCCAAACTTCCAACAGGCCTGCACCGGCCGGGTTTTCAACCCGGTACCCTTGGCATAAGAGGCGAGCACCTTGCCTCTAGACCACCTAGTCCCCGGATTGTTACTTAACGCTTCATAAGTTATCTACATTCATTTGGCTTAAACGTACCAAAAGGCAGGAGGCCATTCACGTGAAGAGAGATTCCATGACAAAAAAAAAAAGTTTCTGTAGTAGAGCTACAGAGCTTCTCCTGAGACCCAGACTCGTTCAATAGCAAAATATTTTGGCTTTCTACGATTATGGGTCTCCTGGGACCCAGACTCGTTCAATAGCAAAATATTTTGGCTTTCTACGATTATGGGTCTCCTGAGACCCAGACTCGTTCAATAGCAAAATATTTAGGCTTTCTACGATTATGGGTCTCCTGAGACCCAGTCTTGTTTCTCTTGTGGTCATGATCATTGGGCCTATACCTCGTAGAACACGACCACGGACCATCATCTTGTCGTCCACTTTGTGCTTGCCACATGGGCAAGTTGGTCCATTTTGTCCACTCATATTTTGGTTTGATCGTAGCAAAATTCTGTTCGGGTTTTCTAGTTTTGCTTTTACAAAGACATTGTTTTGTGCATGATGTGAGTTGCAAGAGAACCAATGGCAGATCTATTATGAAACTTTTGAACCATAAGCTGAAGAAACTTTTTTTTTATCTTTTAAAGAATTGGATTTTGGACGTTGCCCTGTCGTTGCAGCTCGCGAAGATGCCTCATAACAGTTCAAGTTTTGGGGTCCTAAAAATGTACTGTAGGTCCTCCACTGAAGAGAACGGCGTCCCGTGGAAAATCTTAATGATCATTTAATTCGATCGAGTGTGAAATAGGGATCATAAAGACATTAGCAATCAGGCAATTTTTAACAATTCTCATTATTTATGAATTATATTAAGAAATTTATACACCAAGTGTGACTAATTATTGATGAAAGAGCAGGAGAAAAGATGCAGAATCAGCACCTGGGTGTGACCGGAAGGTTTGAGCTCTTCATTTTAGCAAGTTCTCTGCCCTTGGCATTTGCACCTGACTTTTCTTGTTTTGATTTTCCTTGTTGTGTTAGGGATTAGTTTTCTAGAATTTTACGCGAGGAACGGCCTTGATCGGCCTACTTTTTTTGTTTCCAGCCACCAAGGTGTCTTTAACTGGCGCAATGTGCACATGGAACCTCCGAATTTTTCATCTTTATTCGCGAAGACTAGGTGCTTCATCCTACCTACCATAGGACAGGGAAATATGAGAAAAATCCCAAAAATTCCAACATGCCAGCACCGACCTGGTACCCTCGGCATGAGGGGGCGAACAGTTTACCCCTAGACCACTATGTCCTCACCCAGGTGTGACCCCAGTTAAAGGGAATTTTTATATTTCATCTGTGAAATTTTAATCAGAAAACGCTCTGAACATCAAGCTTTGACAAAGTACCTCAACCACCGCGAAGTGAGCCATGTGGCCTTTGGTCGTGCCGACGCCCCATTAAACCCAAACTCAAACTCAAATCGACAGGTATAGGCTGAGACCACCCAAACCCATCAGGCGGAAGAGTTTGTCTGAGTTACGACATGAGGTGCACGAGCTTCACGAGGTGCACGAGGTTCACGATCCTGCCGTGAGGAATGAAGGGTGCCTGGTGAATTATACGCCAATATCTTCACTGCTGAATTCTGGTAAACATCCACCCTTGTGCTTAATAGTGATCATAATAAATGATATATTAGTAGATAGATGGATGGATGGATGGATGGATGGATGGGTGGGTGGGTGGATGGATGGATGGATGGATGGATGGATGGATGGGTGGATGGATGGGTGGATGGATGGATGGATGGATGGATGGATATAGGTATAGATATACATATATTATATAGCGTTTCGTCCCGTCACATCTAAGCTCTAAGCGCGTTACAGTTCAGTTCACCAATTGAAAGTCCACTACTAAACATGGGACGACGATCAGAAACAGCTGCTACTGTAGTCCATCCATTACAAAAGATTGCTTTCAGGCCTCCCTTTAATTCACTGCCGGCTATGTAAATCCCATATGCCGGGGAGATTTTGGTTATTTTGCTCTAGGGAGATAACCATGCCTATAGCTCATTATTAGCAGAACTACAGCAATGCAATTTTACAAGGTTCAAATGGAGACATTTGACTACCATGAAATGCACAGAAACTGATCCCAAAGTCAAGGTGGGGGCATGGCGGTTGAATTAGAAGGAAAAAATTATGAAAATTGGCTAGTAACTAAAACTATGAACAAAAAAATCCATGCCAACATGCAACTGCAGGCGTACAGTTAGTCTAAAAAAAACAGCCAAGTATAAACTTACGACAAGGTCAAATTCACTACCAAATAAATCATTATCAGTTTTCATCATTCATCACCTCACTTCATCTGCTGTCAGTCTAGGACTGTGTTTAGGTGTTTTGGCAGCTACGGACTGTTTCAAGCACAGCACATAAAAAAATTCAGTAAAATTCACTGTAAAATTAACAGACGAATGGGGGTTGCCATTTGCATTGAAAACAAGCAAGGGACGTCACTGCAGTTATTTGGATAACTGTTTATATCCCATTGACAGTACTGCAAATACAGCACGTCATGAGCCCGAGAATTTCTCGGGGTATAGGCGTAGGGCAAGCATGCTGACCCCGAGAAATTCTCTGGGCAAGCCAGTGAAGAGGCAGTGTTTTGTACATCTCTCATACTTTGGGGCAGCGAATTCCAGATTTTTTGGGCCAAAAAACGAAAATGCAGATGGATGTGTGTGTTAGGTGGAAAAGAATGTCTGAGTATTTAGCTGCTTACTGGTGTCAGGTATTGAGAGCGATAGGCTGAATATTTGGCCACTTCCTTCTATCAGTTATTAGGACAGACAGACTGAATATTTGACCATTTCCTTATGTTTGCCGGCTTCGTCAGACATTTTTAAAAGATATAAACAATGGAGGAAAAAGGATGAACAGTACATGAAAGATGAACGACCCGCGTACCGCCGACCTTAAGCTGGGTTTTTCATGTGTAGGGAAGGGGGAATTGGCCACCCAAAAGATCAAAAACCATTCACGTAGTGAAATAATTATAAAGAAGTTTCATGTGCACAGAAATGCCGTTTCCGTACAGATGGAAACACTGCCTTTTCATTACTTAATGATTTTTGCTATTTCCTTTCCCATTTCCTTTTCTGTAGACAAGACATGAAAACGCGGCTTTAGGCTGTGTCAAGAAATTTCCTCTTTTTCTTCTTCTGTGGCGTTGCTTGAGTGAGACACTCAGTCTTGCCGCCGACGGAGGAATAACTGGAAGATATAATTATTACGTCATTGTCTTTGATGAGGAGAATGAGAGAGAACCTGGCTAATGAAACTAATCGGGTGAGATCTTGGGATTTCTGTATATCAGAGCCACTACGTGGAATGACAATGGACAGTTTAAGCTGTGGAAAAGGACGAGTAAATCATCTGTCCTAGACAGCGCTATTTCCTGCCAGCCTTTTCCGTAATGTTGATAAAGTTATAATTGGTTAATTAAGCCGATGTTTCTCAACGTTTCTGTCGTCCCACGTCCCACTTCAGTTTTCCATAACAATCATGCGCCTCAGCATGATCGGTGGAGCAACCAGGTTGTGCGTGGCTATTCAAAGTCGTGCCTCTGTTAAGTTTGATGTATTAATCCCAAATAAACAAGGAAACAACCAAGACGACATAAACACACAACAGTTTATCTCTACAGTTAAGTTAAAATACACTAATGAATTAAGGTGTCCATAAAAAATGTCCTTACCGTGCTACAACAATTCGAATAAAGAAAACAAACAGAAAAAAAAAAAGGTTTTCTACGGCGACTGAAGTTCTATTTACAAATAAGCGATTTTGGTCAAGACTTGGAGTGATTGCTGGACAGTGAACACAGCTCGGTATTTCCTAAATTGGATTTGTAATCTACGCTATTGGTTTTGTCTCCCACACATTCGTGGCTAGTTGGCAGTGGGAAACCGGTAACACAAAACACTCTAACTTTCCCTTCTTATGGTATTCTAATATCTTAGGTTGGACTAAAAAAAAATGTTGTTACACTTCTTCTGGAAGGATCGACATTTTGATTTTATGAAGGCATTTTATACTCAATGAAATGTTCTCGTCCCAAGAGGCCGTCGTCATGGTGAACGTGAGCCAATACTACGATGATCATGCGGCCCTGCAAGATCTGAGTTTGGCCATTAGCAAGGACGAATGCTTCGGTTTGCTGGGACCCAATGGTTCAGGCAAGACCACGGTCTTCAAAGTGTTAACGGGAGAGTTGCCCGTCTCTTATGGCGACGCTTTTGTCTCGGGCCTCCGCAGTCGCACTGAAGTACACGAGGTAAGCGAAATAGATTTTGATAACTCGAGAATTAGAGAGTTAGCAACAGGGCGTGATTTTCGGGATACGGCCGTAATGTAGTGATAAAATAATTGTGAAACTATCACCTTACGGTCCTTATCCTGGAAATTACGCCGGGCGGCAAACGGTCCGTTATCACGACAAATCCGTACGCGGCCTTCCTTTGTCTAACGCACAATATGACGTCTGTGTGCGGTGTGCGTTTTTAGGACCCGTGTGAATTTGATGTTGTATTTAGTGTAGTCCTGTCACTGATGCTGTGATCAACAAGGTTCCTGACAACTGGATAATAAAGTTTCATCTTATCTTACCTCTCGCGTATAAAACGATCGAACGCAAATGTCGCCATGCCAACATTTCTATTCATTTATTCTGCCATTCACCTGAAGAAAGCAATTTGCCTGCGGATCCATGAAAGAATTATTTTCTGCCATAGAAGCACAGTGTGTCGTGACCTTTCTGAAAGAGGCTAAGATTAAAAACCTTTGTACACATTTACAAAATTCTTTTCAGATCTATACAAAACAAGTTTTGAGAATTTTACCACTGCAATAACGTTTATGCAGAACTATTCAATTCTATATGTGAAATTTACATTGATGAAGCTCTGAATACCAGACATGAATTAAGTAGTCAAATAGACCGTAGAAAGCGCGAAAAAACCGTGATTGTGCCGACGGATTGTAAAATCAAAACTCAAAATGCAAACTCATTTGGGGACAGACACTTTCCTCATTCTGTCGGTTAATTAACTTCCTCTTTAAACTGAAAAAAAAAACGGATGCTGTTTGATGGGGGAAGCTGGAGGGGAGGACTGGGGTCTTCTTTTGCTTGTGTATACAGTATAATATGTGTGTGTGTTTGGTGAGGTGTTTTTTGGGGGGGGGGGGTGGGGTGGAGACGAGGGGAGGGGGACACTTAAAGAAGACAAAATATAATTGTGTTGCTCATACAAATGGTGAATATTTTAAATCAGCTTTTCCAGTTATTTTGGTTTGCTTTTTTCTTTTATGTCTGAGGTTTATCGTTATTAGACACATGGTATAACCGCAGTGTCAATTATTCTGTCTTTCTACGATCGTGGGTTTCCTGAGACACAGACATATTCCTCTTAGTCAGGTCTGCTTTTGGGGCAACGCCTTGTATGTTGTAGAACACGCCACGGACCATCTTCTTGTCGTCCAGTTTGTGCTTGCGACATGTGCAAGTTGGTCCATTTCGTCCACTCTTATTTCGGTTTGATCGTAGCACCATTTTCTGTTTGGTTTTCTCGTTTTGCTTTTACGTCAGTAACTCGTGAGTGTGCGCTGTGTTCGGGAGCCCAGTGTACTTCATTTTGTTTTTGACTAGACTTATATGTACATGTACATAGCTACGCTGGTTCACTCTTTGTTGGAAGTTTGGTTTTAGGTCTTTATATAAGAAGATTCGCTGCTGACGGCATTTATACCTCCTTTTCCTCCTTGGTTTTTGTGTGTGAATGTGTGTGTTTTTGTGGTAGGAATGTTTGCGTTTTTTTTTTTCAATAATTTTTTCCGGGTAGCGACCTTTTCAGGCTTGCTCTTCTCGATTTCCAACTGCCAGGGTATCTTTACAGTGCTGTTTGCACACGGGCCCGTCTTTGTTGGAAGGGAAGAGTGGTCCTCCTTTTGAGAGGAACTAGCGACCATATTTGAAAGTGCTAAAGTTAATTCTAATGTGTAAAATGTGGTTCACTTTAGGGCGGCGAAGACTTGACCAAAACACCGTTCACTAACATCGTTTCTCCAAATTCGTTCGCGAACTACAAATACACTGAGACGTTATCTTCTACATCTATTCCACTGCTTTCCTTTCTGCCCCCCCCCCCAACCACCACCCTCGGGCCTTAACCCTGACCGGGCACCCAACCAAGTAGATTCAACGCGATATTGGCTACTCACCGCAAGTGATCGGCCTCCACAGCAAACTGACCGGACGTGAGTTATTGTATGTGTACGGGAGAATTCGGGGTGTCCAGCAGAGGTTCCTCACCCGGCTTGTCCAGGCAACGCTGGACATCTTTTCCTTGACTACATACGCTGACCAGATTTCACAGAATTACAGGTTGGTGTGTCTGAACTAGAAAGTAAAACATTGAGCGATGTTGCTGATGTTGGACGCTTGATGGTGCTGGTGGTGGTGGTGGTGGTGTGGTTTTGGTGGTGATGATGGTGTGGTTTTGGTGGTGATGAGAACTTTGATGATGATTATGATTTGAAACTGATATGATGATGATGATGATGATGATGATGATGGTGGTGATGGTGATAACAATAATAATGATGTTTGTGATGGCGTGGAGATGGTGGTGAGGGTCATGATGATAATGATGATGTGATGTGATTTATGGTGATGATAATGACCATGATGATGGTTCTGATGATAGTGTCTTTTTGCATGTGGTGATTTCTACCTGCAGCGAGGGGATGAAGCAGAAACTGTCCACTGCAATCGCTTTATTGGGCAACACGTCGGTTCTGTTGCTGGACGAGCCCACCCGAGGCCTGGATCCAATCTCCCGGAAGTCCGTGCTGAATGTTCTGCTGAAAATTCGAGAAGCCAAGAGGAAAACTTTGATTGTGTCTTCCAACTGGTGCGTTGTAACCATCGAAACTAGATACAATAGGATTCAAAACTTCCTTCTTCATGCCTGTAAAAAAAAAAATCGTGCACATAGTTTGCGCGCTGATTGGGGGCGGGGCCCATGGTACATTGCAAGAAAAGAATACTTGGTGCAATGACGAATTAATGATACGGATTTGTCACGGTGTTGCTGTGATTTAAAAAAACAAAAAACCAGAGTTTTGTCCACAGCGATTGAAGGTAATAATCTATTATTATAGACGTGAACTTTGGAGGCTATGTTAGCCAACTCCTCCGTTGATACTTAGCCCACACGCTTCAAATTTTACACACGTCGACAGTATCTACATACCTAGGTTTTCGTCACATAAAACATACGAAAACTCCTGTCCCCGAATTTATCAAAATAGATTTTTTCCGTCATTCTATTTTAATTCACCATTTTGAGTGAACCGGGAGAATGATACCATTTTGACGCGCCGCCTGAACGCGGGAGTTTGGTTCCGCACCGCACCAAGAAATGAAACCGTTCGTAGAACGGATAATTAAATTAATTAATTCTGTGTGTAATTGTGGTGCAACGGCAAGTTCTATTAGTGGAATTCAAATGTCATTTTAATGTAGCCTAGATCTATATACGGTTGCGCTTAGTACATGGAAAATTTGCAAGATATATCTTGCGTGGGTCGGCAAGTTACAAAATAAGTGAGGTCAATCAAGGCATACAGCGACAGCTGAGCAGTGAACAAAATGCAATATTTCCTCAAAACTGACTTCGTTAAAATAAGGCATTGGTCTTGGTTTCCGCCCATTCGGTGAAATCTGTGGACGCTAAGCGCGCCAGACGTCTCGTCGTTTCGTGTCTAGTATCTCTGGTTGAAGTTAGCACCAGCTGCGATTTTATAATCTAGGTGACCTACAGGCGGCGCAGGGACCGTACTGTCCCCTTGCAGAAAAAGATCGATAACTCCAGTGTTTTGAGTTCGAGTTTGAGTGTGAGTTTAACGGCCTGTCCGCATGATAACCATCACTTTGCTCCTTTCACGTTTTTTTTTTCGTTATCTTACTATGGGTAGGTGTTCAGCTTGCAGATCCTTATTTTTATGACATCAAGTAAAAGTGACATTTAAAACCTATGGGGAAAATGCCCATACTGTAAAGTATGTCTATAGATCTGTGACACGAATGTTGTAAACGTGATAAAAATCTGTTCAATCAACTTGTAGATTTCAGCCTCCCTCAGTAATGGCAAGATGCGCTGTGGGTCCACGTCAGAAAATAATTCTTTCATGGAATGTTTGACATCAATTTTCTTTCAAATGTTATACACTTTTTACCCATTGATTTTTTTTCTCATTAACTTCAGCAGACAATCGTGGCGTAGATTTTCCAAATGCTTGTACAAGCCTTTTTTTCAGGTTGCAGTTGTTTCAGCTGTATCTTGGTTGGTTGGTTGGTTGGTAGGTTAGTTGGTTAGTTCGTTGGTCAGATGGTTGGTTGGTTGGAAGGTTGGTTGGGTGGTTGGTTGGTTGGTTAGTCAGCTGGTTGGTTGATCAGTTGGTTGGTTGGTTGGTTGGTTGGTCAGCCGGTTGGATGTTTGATTGGTTAGTTGCTTGGTTGGTTGGTTGGTCAGCTGGTTGGTTTTTTGATTGGTTGGTTGCTTGGTTGCTTGGTCAGTTGGTTGGTTATTTAATTGGTTGGTTAGTGATTCATTCCTATATAATAGGTACATTTCCTGGTTTCCAATTTCTTTTCGTATGATAGTGAATTTTATTTATTTTGTTTCTCTCTTATTCATTCATTTACATGTAAGTAGATTTAAATTCTAATGCTGTATTACTTCACTTATGTAGGTTTTTTCTTTCTTTTTTTTCTTACTTTAATAAAAACAGGACCACAGGACTGAGGACACGGCCTCGCCTGGGTGTAGGCGACTTGTTTATCTTTGATCTTTTTGTTCCAAGAGTTCGGATGTCCTCTCCTGCACAAGGCGGTTCGAGATGAGAACTCTGTTCCTCAATAAGGAACTTCAAAGAATTTATCGATGGCGGGGATGGGGGTGGGGGGGGGGGGAACCATTCCTATTTCCATATACACACTGTATGTGGCAGTATCAGTGGATGTGACCACTTTCTGATGAGGGTTAATGAATAAAAAAAAAAGTGTATAACATTTGAAAGTTACACAATAGGGTTTATCGGTGTGTTTGGGGGGGGGGGGGGGGGGATATTTTTGTTTGTTCCATTTTGTGACAGTGCCAGAGGAAAGGTACCTTAAGTCGTCACGATTTCTCTTTGCCAGCCTGGATGAGCTAGAGACTTTGTGTACCCGACTGGGCATTCTGATCTCTGGGCGGCTCCAGTGTTTGGGGACGCCGCTGCTTCTGAAGGCCCGCTACGCCATAGGTCACACAGCATTGCTGTATCTCAGGAGTAACGGTGAAGAGGCCATCGACACTGGACCGCTAGAAGCTTTCATCACCTCCAGACTGACCGCGGCTGTGGTCAGTGCCTTTGTACAGTAGTCTCTTTCCCCACGTTGTCTTTCTACCCTATCTGTACATTTCTCTTTTCTTGTAAAAGACGCCATGTTTTATGTGTATGTGTGTGCGTGTAGGTATGTGCGCGCGCGTGTGTTTTCTCTGTATTTTAAGTAATACATTTACAGCGTTTTTATTTTTACCCTCCAATTTGTCTATAGTTTCTGTTTGCATGGAGAAATGATATACACACACACACATTTATAAAGTGATCTGGATGGACAGACAGACAGATAGATAGACAGACAGACAGACAGACAGACAGACAGGCAGACAGACAGACAGACAGATAGATAGTTAGATAGACAGGCAGGCAGGCAGACAGACAGACAGACAGTTAGATAGGTAGATAGATAGACAGACAGACAGACAGACAGGCAGGCAGGCAGGCAGACAGGCAGGCCGACAGACAGACAGACAGACAGACAGATAGATAGATATATTTGCTGCTTTTTACTACATAATCTACTCCATATTATGAGATGTCAATGCTAACTATAACACATGACGCAGAAATCATCATCATAATTGCCAGTGCATACAAAAACAGGACTTGTACATATTACTATGTTAACACCTGACCTGTGTTTTCCCAGCTGGTGGACAAACAATCAGGCTACATCCACTATCAGATCCTCAATGCTCAGCTCCAGCTGTCCTTAGTCTTCCAGACCTTCGAAGAAGCTAAAGAGAGCTACGGTGTGGAGGACTACGTGGTCCGGCGGACCACACTGGACGAAGTCTATTTATACTTCGTCCGTAACGCCGGCCAAGCACTATATAATGGAGGAGCTGGGGAGCAGCTTGTGGGCAGCTCGGCTACTGCTCTTGGCAGGCGTTCTCCATCTCATGCGAGGCTGGAGAAGCAGTCTGAAACATCACAAACCTCATTCGGGTCAATGGACTCGACGAACAGAAGGCACAAACGGCACAAGCGCAAGGCCAAGAAAAAGTTGATGTCGAAAGGTCCCGAAATTCCCTCGACCGCGAACAAGGTGAGAAAAAAGGTGAAATTTGTCTTGGATTAAAGCAAAGCAAAGCAAAGACTGAACAGGGTGTCAAGTAATGGGACCAAGTTTGCTTTGGACACAATGTGACATCAGGACACACTCGTCGGTAGCGCTAAGAAGGATGTCACTCTCAGTTCTGTGTTCGAGCCTGTTCTTGAGAGACGATGGTGAAGAGACCCCGAGGACGACGGGGATTGGGACGTCAAATTGGTGAAAGTTCCTCAATCGACTCTTCACAGTGTTGGACTGCTACTGAACCTCCCAGTACATGTAGTGTATCACAGCAAACAGCTCGTGGCCAGTTTGTCTCGGCAAAAAGTGCTCACTCTTGCTCATCTCACTCACAGCCATCTGTTTGTCATACGAATGTTCTTAGGGGACGCGTAGTGTAATTAACAAAGCCAAAGAGAGAAAATACTGAGTTGTTTACACTGTTCAGCTGTACCTTTTTTGTAAAGCATTACGTCACCCGTAACCGCAGCTTTGCCATAATTATATAACGTAATCTCTAGGCCTGACATAATCAGTGTACGCGTACAATCTAATTCTAGAAATGTTCTTATATATTCTTCCATTGCTGTTTCCAGAGCGTGGTCCGTTTCCTGTCTAACAGTTAACACCAGCAGTACACCCAGCAGCTCGCTTGTACATACATGATTCCAATACTGGTCCCTGCATCTTTGCTTGATTTCCTGTTTTATTGTTGTTGTTGTTGTTGTTGTTGTGGTTGTTGTTGTTGTTGTGGTTGTGGTTGTTGTTGTTGTTGTTGTTGTTGTGGTTGTTGTTGTTGTGGTTGTTGTTGTTGTGGTTGTGGTTGTTGTTGTGGTGTTGTTGTTGTTGTTGTTGTTGTGGTTGTTGTTGTTGTTGTTGTTGTTGTGGTTGTTGTTGTTGTGTTGTTGTTGTTGTTGTGGTTGTTGTTGTGGTTGTTGTTGTTGTGGTGGTTGTTGTTGTGGTTGTTGTAGTTGTGGTTGTTGTTGTTGTTGTGGTTGTTGTTGTTGTGGTTGTTGTTGTTGTGGTTGTTGTTGTTGTGGTTGTTGTTGTTGTGGTTGTTGTTGTTGTTGTTGTTTTGTTGTTGTTGTGGTTGTTGTTGTTGTTGTTGTGGTGGTTCTTGTTGTTGTTGTGGTGTTGTTGTTGTGGTTGTTGTTGTTGTTGTTGTGGTTGTTGTTGTTGTGGTTGTTGCTGTTTTGGTGGTAGTTGTTGTTGTTGTTGTGGTGGTTGTGGTTGTTGTTGTTGTTGTTATTGTTGTTGTTGTGGTTGTTGTTCATGCGCTGCTACCGTTTCATTTTGTTTCACATGAATTTGAGCTTTTCACGTTACTGACTGCTTTCCACACAACGGCCTAGAGTACAGGGGGGCCACGTGATTTAGAGGCAAGGTGCTCGACTCTCATACCAAAGGTGCCGGGTTCGGTTCCGGGTCGAGGCAGAGATGTTAGAAATTTGGGGAAAAATTCCTGTCCTTGATCCTATGGTAGGTAGGACCGAGCACCTAGTCTTCTCGGATAGAGACGAAAAACTCGGATGGTCCATGTACACATTGCACACGTTAACGTTACCTTGACAGTTGGAAGTCGCGAAGAACAGACCTAACAAGACCGGCTACCCTGGCAAAATTTTTTACAACAAAAAAACAACTACAGTTGTAATCCCTACCACCTCCTCCCCCCCTCCCCCTCCCCCAATGGCACCAAACAAGTACATATATGTATACAAAATACAAATACAACAACAACCCAAACTAGAACCAGAAGCATTAAGAAACAAGAGAAAGAGGTGCAAATGTCAAGAGCAGAGATCCTCCGAGGAAAGCAAGGCCCGCAACACGTCTTGGACACAGGTAGAGTGTGTAAGAGTTATTTTTCTTGATGGCCTGAGATTGATGACGTACAACACTGCACAAAAAATATTATACATGTACTTATATTATTATGCGTGTTTGTGTGCGAGTGTATGTGTGTCGTAATACAAAATGGACGGGGAAAAGATCTCTGGACAGTGTAACAAATCCCAGACTGGGAGATGTAATAATTATGACAGGACAACAATCACGAACGAACAAGTATAACACTTAACAGAACAACAAAACAGACTCACACATTTATTATATATAAAAATAAGATATCTATGCAATTACATACATTACTGCTCAAAGGACATAAAAACAAGGATAGGAATGGCAAAACACAAAATGGTTCAACTAAACAACATTTGGAAGGATAGAGGCACACCAACGGACCTCAAAGTGAACATACTTAAGTGCTTGATCTGGCCAGTCCTACTATATGGTTGTGAAGCCTGGACACTCAAAAAGGCAGACATAACAAGATTGGAGGCAGCTGAAATGTGGCTTTACAGAAGGCTACTCAGAATAAGTTGGACAGAAAGGAGAACAAATACAAGCATCTTAGAACAGCTTGGCACCACCAGAAGAATAACACCTGAAATAAATAAAAGAAGACTTGCATACATCGGCCACGCGGCCCGAAACAAAAGCACGGCCCTTATGATATCAATCCTTCAAGGAAAGACAGAAACAAAGAGAAAACAAGGAAGACCACCCATTACATATCACGATAACATCAAGAAAGTCAGCCAGCTGGAAATAAGTGAACTAACTAGGAAAGCTAAGGACAGGATTGGGTGGAGGAGATTTTGTCGTGACATCCACTGTAGCAGCTAACATCGATGACGATGAAGCCGACAGGTGTGAGGTGACATACATTACATGAACTCAATTCAAATACCATTCAATGGTCAGTATTCCCAACATTCATTCTTCTCCGGGTCCACAACCCGATCGTTACTTTCTAACTATGCTCTGGCCTCAGCCTCACATCCATATATATATTACTTGCTGGCCTCTCTTATTGGCTCCTGCTCAACCTAATCTCCGTATCTCAATCTCCCCTCGATGTCTTAATAGCACATTAATATTTCAATAGCACATTAATATTTCAATAGCACATTAGTATCTCAATAGCACATTAGTATCTCAATAGCACATTAGTATCTCAATAGCACAGTAACATCTTAATAGCAACAAGGACAATAACAACGTCCCTGTCTGTGGCCAGACTGCCACGACTCATGTGCTCCCGCTGTCCTGCGCGACAGCTTCACTCAGGCAGGCCTGTGGGTAGCCTTCTGCCCAACCCCGGCACAAGTCCGCTCACCGCGGGTGGCTTCTCTGCCCGACCCCGGCACCTATAAGAATAACATTACATTTCTATAACACCATACAATTACTATCCACTTCACCACTCATTACGAACCATCAAGCGTACACACAATAGTCCACATTTCACTCACCACACATCTGCACTTAGACTCGCTACGAATCCATGATCCGAACTTACATCTATCGCTCATGGCGCACATCTCTATACACAGTAATCAATGACTTTCACATTCCTCACATATAACTTATTTACATCATGGTCATAGGAGAATATAGTACATCAATCATCATAATTATCAATCATAGTTCAACCTACCAGTCATCACTGGAAAACACACAATCTCCCGACTGCTCTCTGATCTCACGTCTGTCCCCTTGGACTTCTTAACTTGCAGTGATCTGACTATTCAGATTTTGCCTCTACTACGCCTCAACTCCACTCACAACATGCACGCTTCAAATCCCTTCCCCGCACTCACTGACCCCCGCTCACTCGCTCGTGACAGACAGGGCCTCCTACTGATATCTGATCTATCTATCTATCTATCTCTTTCTCTGTATCTCTATGTATCTGATGTCTCTCTCACTCTCTCTCTCTCTCTCTCTCTCTCTCTCTCTCTCTCTCTCTCTCTCTCTCTCTCTCTCTCTCTCTCTCTTTCTCTCTCTCTCTCTCTCTTTCTCTATTTGTACCCGATTTCTCTCTTTGTTTCTCTGCTCCACCAGACTATCTGGCTTTAACAGTTGAACAGTCTGGCGGGGTTAGTTTTGTTTTCTATTCTTCAAGCTCTAGTGTAATTTAAGTGAATGGTTGGTCTTTCCATCTTTAGAGTCTTAGTCGAAGTGGTAAGAAAGTGCTCAGGCGGAGCGAGACAGATGACGATCTTCAGAGGAAGAGTGGATTCTTTCATTAGATGTTTTGGTCTTTAACTTTTTAAGTTAACTTTTTGACATCTTCTAGAGTTCATAACTCTCGGTGTTCGTCACCCACCCAGGCTCTTCTTTGGGTTTGAACCCGTACCGCTTGGTTTCTGTTTTTGGTGCAGGTGTCTTATCCATTTTGCCAATACTGGCATTGGTTACATGGTATAATTTTAGGCTGTATGAATTTAGTGTTCATTTCTTTTACACTTGATCCAGCAGGAAGAATTTTCTGTTATTGTTGCAATTTCCTTAAGGATAGGCCTATGTCTAATTTTCCTGCCAATTAGATTGAATATGTCAGAAGAGCAACAAAAACAAAATAAAATAACCGGGAGCGGGTTGTCGCGATGTGGGTCAGATGGGGACAATTCGACTGACACTCTTTCCAGGTCCGCTCCCACAATCCACGAACACACAAAAAAAAATACTTGCCCTCTAAAAACTAAATAAATCAATTGCTTTGATTTTTAGCAGAACTGTAGGGCAGTTTAATTACAGGTAATTAATGTAACAAATATAATTATAAATATAAATATCAATTCAAAGGCAACTGAATCTAACTAATGAAACTACAGCTTTCTATAAAGACTAACTTATTCACTCTAACTACTTGCAGGTCATATGAGTTAGATGCCAAATAGAATCCGCGCACGTGGCGACGGATATAACAGTTTAAATTCTATTAATTCAATGAGACATGTTATGATATGGACATTTCCTCTAGACACGCCATGGAGAATGCTTGTACAACCATGCGTTGTCTGGCGGTAGCTCTGAAACTGTCTTCAAAAGTAAGTAGAACGGTTCACTTTCATCATTACAAATTAGTATGAACTCTCACCATGCGGCCCTCACTGGGAGTGAGAGCGCTGGATGTAAACGCTGTGGGTTCATATCAAACCAAGTAGCTTAGGCTCTGGAGCTTTAAAACATCACGCTCCTCACAATATGGACTGCTCAACTGCGTCTCTATGTCCCTCATCTGGCTGAGGACTATCGCCGTCCACTTCGTAAATGGATTGTCTACATGTGGCATCTATCTATGTCTCGACCTTCCGTCCAGATTCATACATTTGATTGGTGCAGTCGCTTCAGCTCAGCCTGCAATATTAATTTATGCTTGTCATGGCCTTGCGCCAAAATCAAGGTCAATTTTACGGTCTAGACAAAATTTAAAATGCGAAACATTAACTACTAAAATCTTCAAACCCCGTGCTTTCTACTCTTATGCACGAATTTCCGAACGCCAACTAAGCGTCTAAATAAACTACCTTTACTCGCCCCTTATCTATGTTAATCAAAATCACGGGGTCGAGAACTGCTCTGTCATTCCTAGCTATACATTTATTCTGTCTCGCCCCTCCTTTTCTCCATCTATCAGAAAAAAGGTGTTTCAAAACAAACTGTTCACGAGAACAGCTCAAGGACAAATTACGCTGGTTATAATCAACAAGATCGTAAAAATTAACTCACTGACGTCGTGACCTGGCACGGCATTTATGATCCTAATGTGATCATGACACGGGTGGCGTAATCACTGGTAACATTATGATAGTGACAGTAACTGACGCTGTGATAGAAATTCCATGATTTTGTGTTGCAGTGGAGAACGAGCACATTCCATACAAATGGCGTTCTTTGTAAATAAAACTATAGGATTCCTAACATAATCTATTTTTGAAGAGATCCAAACAGTTCTGTCCAATAAAAAAAGGCAATATGGTCAGTATTATACATGTGTAGCCCTCCATATTATAATAATATTACATGTATTATTTATATATAGCCATTTTTATCTCAGTTTCTCTCCTTCTTCGATTCAAGTCAAAATAGTTGAGGTTAAAAGAAAACTGTGCATCATGTTCTGATGCAGTATCCTCACGAATAATTTTGAGCAAGAGTTTTTAGTAAATCACTGACACTTTGGCTGAAAGCCCACACCAGTACTGTAGACCCTATGTTTATAACATTGTAATACAACATAGGATGACTTAACAGCTCTTTTTTTTTCCCCAAATAATGAAATATTCCACGAACTCCTTGAATATATTTTATTTTTTCTATTGATTTTAAAGGAGAAGTAGCCTACAATGCATGATCTGTACTTCAAATTAATGTTTATTCATAGACTTAAAACAATTATTGTCTACATTTTGAATTGTTTTTTTTTTTTAATTTTGTTTAGTTTTTTAACCCGCCTGCAAAATTAGTTCTTTTAAAGTTTTACCACTCAGCATTGCCGGGCCTTGGGATTTTGCCCAAGATCTTGGTATTTTGGTTTTACCTTCGGATCTTGATATTTTAAGATCTTGGGATTTTGGGGTTTACCTTGGGATCTTGGTATTTTAAGATCTTGGGATTTTGGGGTTTGTTTTGGGATCTTGGTATTTTAAGATCTTGGGATTTGGGGGTTTACCTTGGGATCTTGGTATTTTAAGATCTTGGGATTTTGGGGTTTACCTTGGGATCTTGATATATTAAGATCTTGGGATTTTGGGTTTACCTTGGGATCTTGGTATTTTAAGATCTTGGGATTTTTTTTTGGGGGGGGGGGGGCGCTTTGTGTATTGCTATTAGATGTTCTTTGTTAAAAAATAAAAATCACGAAGTTGTCGGACTCCTTCCACTCCCAATACCAGTCGCAAGTACATGTAGTAAAAATGTGAATAAAAAAGCCAAATGGGCCGCGGGGCAATTTGAGATTACATGTATGGGAGGATCTTTCACGTGATCTGCGAGCTAATCACTGACGTTTAAAATAGTTTACTTTAAGTTTACTTTAAGGAAATCGTAAGTTCTAAATCACAGGTGCATTTTGGGAGGTTGAGATATTTTACCTCATCTTGGGATTTTTATAATTTTATACGAGATTCTTGGGATTTTTTAAAATCTTCACCGACAACGCTGTCCTTCACACTCGTGAGATTTCATGCCAGTACTGGGGAAAAATATCGTCTGACTACTCTGAGGTGCAGCCGTCAAAAAATGTTTGTTAAATCCCACATTTCGTCAAAGCAGAACTGTGTACGTGAGCTTTGAGATTCCGATGTATGTATTGTTTTATGTATGTAATTTTGAAGGTTGTCTTTACAGTTCTCAGATAATCCAAGTGTCAAGAACAGATTAAGTTCATAACTGCCGTGCTAGGTCACGAGTGCATGAGTTAATTTTTTACGATGTTGTTGATTAGATCCAGCGTAATTTGTCCTTGAGCTGTTCTCGTGAGCAGTTTGTTTTGAAACATTTTTTTTCCTTGCAAATGGTTAAGGAATATGTGTAGGTAAACTAGGGATGGCAGAATATCTCCAGTTCGGGAGTAATAGCATTGTTAGAGGGTGTGAGGTGGTTGTAATTGATTTTGACATTCAGTAGTTCGTGAAAGCACGAATTGTGCTGAGTCAAGTTAGTAAGATTTTTGGATTTAATTGTTATTAACCTATTTAGAAGACGACCTTGTCTGTCTTAGTGCAAGGCCGTAACCGACTTATACAATAGAATAAATTATACTGCGAGCTCAGCTCGGAGCTGACCGCACCAATGAAATCTAGGGATTTGGACGGTAGTTGCAGGTGGCTAGACAGTATAAAAGTCAGCCCAGACATATTATATCCTGCACTCCATACAGAAAACTCCAATCTGTGCAGGCGTCGGCGCGATTCTGCCTGAAGAATCATAAAGCTTTGTACGACTTCATGTCTAGTCCACTATAGACATTTGAGATGAATCCATATGCCTGAATGAGATATGCCCACCGCTATTGTCCATCGTTCCCTGGTTTCCCACCAGGGAATAATCGTAAGTGTTTGTCTATTGATGACTCAACCATGAACGAGGAGCTGAACATAAGTTATCCAGTAGGACAGGATTGCCGCATATACTAGGAGTGCTACCTAAGAATGCAAGATAAAGATATATATAGACTAGTATGAATGTATGGCATACACATCTGTGAATTGTGATTGATTTGTCTGGATGAGGCTGGGAATTGCCACCCCATCCTAGAGTAGATCTCTAGACTTAACTACGTCAGTTTGTATTGACGGGCTCGATTATTATAAGCGTTAGGCACAAATGGCTGAGATGACATTGTCGCCAGAGACCATATTAGTGTATTGATTGACATATAGTAGGCAGACCAGATCTGAGATATATATAATTAGTACTTAGATTGTTAGTGAGTCAGAAGTATAATAATATTATAGGAATCTAGAGTAGAATTCTAGTGAGGTATTATTGAATTTGGATTTGATGCTGCTGATGTTGTCTTTACTATATAATAGATCTAGACAAAATTGTCAGGGTAATTAATGTAATTAAATTTGTGGCCCTGCAGGTCTGTTTATGAAACTTATTCAGATTGTTCTTAGTGTGTGGCATGGTACGAAAGATTAGATATCAAATACCTCTCGATTTAAATGCAGTCATAATACCATCATTGAGAGGACCCTCTCTGTAACACCGGAGGGCACATCCTTCCCCATATAACCCAGAGTCGTAATAACTCGAGGGGACTTTAGACGAGCCTCGTAACACCAAGTAAGATTGTACAGACAAAGTGTAGAAAAGACTGACATGGTCGCAATGTGTATCAACAAACGCTGTACAGGACGTTACAACTCATCGCAAGCTCAAAAGATACGCCCAGCCAAAAGAACAAAAAAAGCCTGTACATGTACTGATCTGCTTGCTAAGGTGGACACGAGGACAACGCCGTCTGTGTACTGTACAAACCACTGGAGCGAAAGTGCCAGGCGGGATTGTCAATTTCCCAGCACAGAAACTCATAAAGGCAAAGTTATGACGTCATTCAACTCTTACATCATTTTGCAACAGCATTCTCCGCGCATAAATTATGAGACAAAAATCTGTTAAAAGCCATTTTAAATTTTATTGTAAAAATTGTGATTCAACCTTGAAAGAGAAGTAAAACAATACAAACACAACGACATAATATAAAATTTTATAACAATGATATTCAGCCATGCCAGCTTGTCAGAATGAAACTCAAAAGTGAGTTCAAATTATGAGAAAAACAGGAACAAATGAAAAAAAAAAGAATTCAGAAGGCACAGTGGTTGCGTAGAATGCATGATAATATAAAGTAAATTTATATTTTAAAAAGACAATTCTACTTGACTAGGAATGCCTCTCTGCACTCAGCACTATGTTACAAACATACACATGGCTGTTCCACCTAATACTAGCAATACTGAACCGTTCATCTTTAATTAATGTCCAATGTGTCATGACATGTAAAGTGCAAAGTCACCTAAAAATCAGGGGTGATCGATCTGTCAAAATAAATGCCAAACGTTTCATGTACAGTACATTGTATGTGTAACTATGTGACACAGGAAATGTTCTCAATAGAGAGAAAAAAAACAAACAAACAGTACCAGCACTTCCATCGCCTCTATAGAGGTATGCCAGGATTTTTTACAGCATCAATAGATAAAATGCCACTGCACTGACTGTGTAAGAAATTTCTTCCTCTTTGTCAGTTATACAAAGCAAGAGAAACAAGATTTGTAGCCAATTTTCATGTGTGAATAAATTCAAGATCTTTTATGGTTCAAGTTTCTATAAATTTCAAGATTACAAAACAACATCACTGTGTCAAAAGTAAAATACGTGTAGTCACATGACATTGGCCAAAATCATGCCAAGTCCCCAAGGTCATTTAATAGGTTTCATCTCTTCACTGCTATTTCTTTCATTTTATTTTTTAATGAGGTTTTTCTTCTTGTTCTCCTTGTCAAAGTTTTTTCCAGGGATGCTGGATCCTTTTCAATGTTTTTCAGGACCTTGAAAAGATTTTAAGGATTGATTAAAGATTTCCGGTATGAAACCTGTAAAAAAAATGAAAATAGGCCTATTGCCTCTCCATAAACTACGTCATGGGATGTACACTGCAAATCTGATTGTTCGTTATCTTTGATACTCAAATCACAATCATTTTTCACTAAATCAAAAAAAAAAAAAAACATACATTTTTTAAACATTTACATGAATTTATACAGGCTTGCAAAATGTCTATATTTAACCCGAAAAGGTGCATATAATAATTTTATATTGAGCCAAAGCTTTGAAATTATACACCTAGCTTTTTTTTTCTTCTTTTTGTCTTTTTAATAATAATATTCCCGGTTTTGGCACAGCTTTAGCACATACAAGGATTTAATTAACACTTTTAAAAACGTGATTGCCTTTCTTTTACAAAATAGGCAAAAAGTTTAACAGAAATAATAAAATGCTATAATCTAAAGCTGAAAAATATCTTGCTTTTTTTTTTTATTTTGGCCAGGATGGTTTTACAACTAAACTGTGGTTTCTTCAGAAAGGCACAGCAAACAGCAACATGAAATACTCTTGTCCTTGACACACTACATATAGTAAAATGCCCCTCAATACACAAAAAGTAGCTTTGTAGAAATGTTAAATTTCTCCTTCATCCATTTCTCATTCAAAAAGTTTCAAAAGTGGCATTAAAAATACTCGTGATGTATTAACCGCAGCTGTTCAGAATGAGATGGTTTTTAAAAAATGGATTTGATACAGCAATTTACAGTAGTACTTAGCAAAAAGCTGCAATTGTCAGATCTAAATATATTATATACGATGTCGGTCATGATTATCATGACACAATATTCAGCTGATTCACCCAAGGTGGTTTCAAGTGACTGACCTTGAATAGCAAAACATGAATGTTATAATAAAAATTATGGCAACATCAAATTTACCCGATTCTAGTAAAACTACATTCATTTTTAAATGATGCTACCTTTCATAATCATCATGAACTGGCTGTAGGCAGAACAGGTTTTTTAGATTTCCGAAACAAGAAAAAAATTTAAAATATTTCTGGATTTACAATTTACATCTGGACCTATTCCCCTAATGAATAGGACCATTCTAGTTGCAAAAATCATGCTATGCCCAGGTGATAATTGGCCCTTTTCGTCTTGGCAGACGGTCAGCAGCTAAATAGTTTTTGTGCTGCATGCCTGGGCTGTGGGTATGGAGAAAGTGCCTAGCCCATGGTGCACTTCCCCCCTCTCGACAGTGTTGATTTGATCCATTGGAACGACATAGTCGATACGCGTGGAATCAACAGTGTTGCAGGAGGTGCATTCCTCCGTGTAGTCTGCCTTTACGGCTTCTCCCTATTTTTAATAATTAATAATGAATTATATATACATTTTTTTGCCCAGATGAATATTATATCATGAGCAGGAAAACTAGCAGTTTTTGCATTTCTTTGACTTTTAAGCAGTAGGGGTACTATTTCCGAGGCTGTTCTACTGTAAAGCTAATGGCAATCTTATCCAAAAGCCTGGCCTTAGCTTAAAACATGTTCATAAAATACAGAATATTGATGCTGGTATTGGGTATGACTTTCTATTGTTGGTTGTCTTCATGCACAAAGTGCAAGATATCTCAATAGATCCAGAGCTGTTTTAACGCATTTGCACGATGGGCAGTCGCCCAGGAGCCCCAAGGCCTCAGGTTGCCCCAGGCAAGCAACTTTACTTTGATTATTGAAACTAGGAAGAACATCCTGCACATTACAAAAGAATCTGCCAATGGGCCCATTCTGTACTGATGTTAAGACGCCCCTGAATAGAGGAAATTTTACCATTCAATTACATAGCGACTAGACTGGTGGCTACACAGTGACAATATTTACATAAATTTACATGCATGGCATAAGTGGAAATTGGAAAAATCTTCCTATGGCTGAATGTGGACCGAAGCCTCTAGTAAGGTCTGAAACTAACTGTAAACTTATAATTATTATTTCTTATTTATATATATATGAATACATGATGATACATGAATATTAATAGGCGGGGGGAAGACGAAAAACTGGACAGGGCTGAGGTCAGCCCAGAGAAGGACAATTCCCATAATTCTCAGCTGTGGTAGAGAGATACGTGTAAAATGCCCATAAATCTGGAAGCAGGGTTCATACAAAGTCTTGAGAACTAATTTTAAGGACTTTCTAAGGACTCAAGTAAACAATTGAGGACCTGTGTGCCTGTGACAAAGAAATATTACAACTATACAAGTGGTGTGCAGCACTCATCAAAACGGAATGTTTCTGTATCGAGGTCAACATAATAAATTCACTCTGAAAAGGTCAGTTATTTCAAAATACCAATTATCCACTGTGTGCCACTGGAAGATTTGAATCTCAAAATGTTTCCACTGAAACACAAATTTTAAGAACTTTTTAAGGACTTTGGCATCATTTTCAGAATTTAAGGACTTTCTGAGTACTTATTTTTTCTTTTATGAAAATTAAGGACTTTAAGGACTTTTAAGGACCTGTGTGAACCCTGTGGAAGAAAGTGTCATGACCTACATAGTTGTTCCATCACCAGGTGGAGAGAGTTGACCGAGCACCTAGGCTGAGTTTGGTCTTGATCAGAATTGACATATATTTACATACCTTCCCACTCATCCATTCTTCTTTTTAATCTTTCAGCTTATCATTCACTGCCTCATTCTGTTCATCCATTCTCCTTTCTTTCTTCCTTTCAATCTGTCACTCACTACAGCATTGTCTTCATCCCGTTTCTCTGTGTCAACAATCTTTATGCACTTCTCAGCACTAAAGAAAGTCTCGTCTTTATCAAGGAAAAAAAAGCAGTGACACAACAAAAGTTTGCAATGTTAAAAAATTCAATGTACATGTTCTTGGCAGCCACATTTCCTCACTTTCTAACTCAATATTGGGGGGGGGGGGGGGGGGGGGAAATACAAAAACTGTACACAGCCCTAGTTTGAGTGAAGTTCTCACAATCTCACAACTATTTACATCAGCCATTTTGCTCCTAGTCTCAGCATTACATGTCCACCAAAAACTCCAGCAAGTGATCCACGTTCTTGCCTGTCTTAGCAGAGACCTCAATAAAATGCATGTCATTAAGTATAGCGAACACCTCACCAGCCTGAAAGACAAACAAGAAATTCAATCAATTTCAAAATCTCAACATTTTCTCATAAGACAATGTCTTGAATTTTATTAAAATAATTGATAATTCCAAACAGGCTTTTTTAAAGCCAAAGTTATTGATTTCTTTAGACAAATTAAATTCAGTCTTATTCTTAATATAAAAAATAGTCTGCATTTTCCCATGGAGAGCATGGCCTGATAAAATGTTGATATGATATGATAAATCAAGGTATTACAAAATAATAAATTTAGTTAAACTGTGATGAAAATCTGATTGAAGGTGTGGTTGAAATTCTTCAGTTTTTGTTTGTATCCTCAGAATTTATGGTACCGTAAATTTTTCTCTCTATTTGCGTAGACCATGTGACAGAAAATGAATTGTTGTTCTACCCATCATCCAGCATGATAAATCACTAAAATAAATGATTGATTTGCTCAACTTCATCCGCACTTCTCATTCTGATATCTTTATTAAGTGTTGCCACAAATATGTGGATATTCTCGAGAGAAACTCTGAGTCAAAGAATTCAAGACACTTGTCAATCTGTCCCCCACGAAATATTAAACTGTAAAAAATTCTTAACTTTGGGAAGAGAATACTGCAGGAGAAAAGCCTTTCCAAACAAGTCTTTGGTGTTCCAACCCATCATTTCATCACCATAGCTTGAAACTGTTGTAACTGGTTTTGTCTACTTTTCAGCAGAAGCAAAAAACTGTTTCATTTCAGCACAACTGGTCTAGTTACGATGAAGTTTTCAAAACTTTGTTATTCAAATAATGTTTCCACTCTATAACCAAGACCATTCTAGGCGGCTTTGAAATGTTAGCTGAATTTGTATTGTAAAAACAGATTTTTCGAACAATTAGGTTATTACAGTCTTTTGTTAGTTTTGGCATGGAGACGATCTGGTTGTTAAAGGTTCTCACATTAACAAAAAATCTGACTTTAAAAAACAAGGAGAAACAAAGCACAGAGGTACAGCAGAGACAAAGGCATGATACAAAGTGATAGAAATATGTTCTTACTGTTTGATGCACCTCCCTGTGAGGGGAATCTGCCTTGTTTCCTACCAAAATAAATGTGACGTCAGTCTGGACAGTGTCATGCATAAGTCGCACCCAATCTTTGGCTGCTTCAAAAGTAGTCTGGAGTAGAACATATAATACAGAGAAAACAGTAAGAAAACAATAGATATATGGTAATTTGCTGATATTTTAATCCTAAGGCAATACGTAAGACTTTATTAAATAAAAAAAGGAAAACTGTGTCAAATTTATTTCCAAGCCTAAGTCAGTAAGACTCTCCGTAGATGTTTGCATAAATGGTTAAATTGTATTTCATTGTGCGACTGCGTGTAACTTGGAAGTGTTATGATCTTGATCAGTCCTAACTGAAAAAACGCTTCGAAACGCTGTTTGTTTACACTGGTCGGTTTTCTGCATGAGAAACGATGCGCATCGTTTGTTTTGGTCATGTTTCGAAGGGGGGAAATCGGAAAGCCAGGAGAGTTCTTCCCCCACAGTACCTCATTTCTTTTTTCTAATTCCTAAAACCTACCAGTTTAAACAGGCCTCAATAGGGAAAGATGGAACGTTCTGGTCGCTGCCTGATGTGCCAGGTTTAGACACTGGAGGACAGGAAGGAACTCAATAACAAAATGAAAAGTTGGCTTACGTGATTTGTGATATCGTACACTACAAGGACATAGAGGGAAAAACTGGCATAGAGGGCGTCCACTTTGTCCTGTAGCTCAGTCGCTGTATCTGGGTCAATGATGACGTCATTAGTTTCCAGAAATTTGAAGTTCAGCGTCTGGTAACAAATGTCCTCCGGTCGCTCCACCAAGATATTGGATTTCTCAACTGGAATAGATCAGAACACAAAGTTACTTCGCAATTCTTTTTCTTTCTAATATTTCCTAAGACTCACCAGAGTAATTGATATTCATTGTCCATGTCACATATTCGCTTGTCCATGATTCTAGCTTGTCTGTCTCATCATTACTTCATAGTCATAAACTGACGTATCGATATCTCTTTATATTAGCTTTGAAATTATAAACAGAAAGATGGGTTGTTTTTCCACATCCAAGAATAGCAAAAGGGACTGAAACATTGAGGCACTTTCCTGGAAAATGGGACAATCGTTGATACGCCACTACATGTAATGAACAATGAATTAATCCTTTGAATAATACACGTAGCTATTTTCATTTTCAGAGAAATGTGTTCTGACATTTACATGTCTAGGGTGTAGTGAAGATCTGTGGTTTGTTCCATCTGGTATTCCCATGAGTAAGTTACGTGCATTTCGTTAATTCCACAGTGCGCTGAAACGCCCACATGATGGTGTGAATTGTATAATTTGTCTATAATAGCATGGTTAAATGCATAACGACAATTTTCCAATATATATTTTTTTGTTTGGTCATTATTATTATTGATTCAGAATCCATAAAACAAAATTTGTCCATGAGGGTATAATATAGTGCATTTTAGCACTGCTGCACCTAGACATGCATAGGTGTAAATTTTATACATGTGTATGTATTTTGATTAAAATATTTTCTCGATAATTATTGTATGGTGGTCTATCATAATATTACCAGAGAGGAGGGGAGAGGGAAAGGGTGGGAGAGTAGATGGAGAGACAGACAAGAGTAAAGTGGAAGAAGCATATTTAGGTTCAGACAGAAAAACAAACATAGGAGTTGTACAGGTCCAGCAACATGTTACCATAATATAATCAAATTTATTTTACCACTTGGTCTTGTGATCACTTACTCACCCTGCTTGTGATCACTTACTCACTCTGCTTGTGATCACTTACTCACCCTGCTTGTGATCACTTACTCACCCTGCTTGTGATCACTTACTCACCCTGCTTGTGATCACTTACTCACCCTGCTTGTGATCACTTACTCACCCTGCTTGTGATCACTTAATCACCCTGCTTGTGATCACTTACTCACCCTGCTTGTGATCACTTACTCACCCTGCTTGTGATCACTTACTCACCCTGCTTGTGATCACTTACTCACCCTGCTTGTGATCACTTACTCACCCTGCTTGTGATCACTTACTCACCCTGCTTGTGATCACTTACTCACCCTGCTTGTGATCACTTAATTACCCTGCTTGTGATAACTTAATCACCCTGCTTGTGATCACTCAATCACCCTGCTCTCGGTGTAAATATTCCATGGTTCTTTTGAAAAAAAAAGGAGTCAATTTCTACTAGTCTTGAAGTAAATTATAAAGACTTTACAGTGCCCTCCAGTCTATGTTTAGGTAATAGCTTTTCAATCAGATTTTGTATCTTGGAAAAATTGCAATTTGGTAGTCAATGTCTGGTCACAACGAGGTGAAGATCAGAATTTCATTTCTCACTTACATGAAATTATACAGGTATAACTAAAAAAGCTACCAACCTCCTATAGTAGGTGTATATTTCTTGGTAAACTTCTCCTTCCTGAAGCGACGAACGACGGAACTTTTGCCAACTTTTGACTCGCCCACCAATGTGATTGGTACAATGGGTGGTTCCTTGCCAGCAGGGCCTAGGCAGTTGGGACGACTGTAAGCAAAGGATCAGTTATTGTAATATTTCAATCGATATAATATGCCTGGATAAAAATCAAAAACAAAATATCGATCTATGATCTATTGCTACTCCAGTGCATTGTTTTGTTCTTAGGTTGGAATGTTGTTAGAGGCGAGTAGTCCTAGTCTAATTACAAAGCCACATATTGAGATGTGTTAACTCTTCAGCTATAACTTACAATGTAAAATACCATCGACCCTTACAACGGCCTTTTATTCTTTCTTCACTTTTTGTCAAAAAAATAAAAATGAAATGAGGCCATGATTCTATGAGCAAAACTATGGAAATCAAGAAGGTATCTGACCGTTGGGAGTAGATTTTAAGGTGTCAAAAACTTGATGTGACACTTTTTCTGAAGTCTAACTATGAAACTTTACGAACGATTTTCTCAAAACACGCGGGTGTGGAGAGAGAATTATGTTGTTCATGCGTAACTCAGATCCTTTTCAGACTAGGATCAGAAGATTTCCATAAAATTCGTATTACCTTCTCTATGTTCCCATCGATTTGCACGAGAACATTGCATTGACCAACGCGTTTCTACGCGCAAATCCAATCAAAAGGCTTGTAACTCCTAACAGCTACTTATAAAATGAGTAAATGAATCAACCAGAATGATGATGGTGAAAATAACATGAAAAAGCACACCCGGCTACAGAATTAAGTTGATTTCATTGGTCTGTTTCACCTACCTACGTCACTAAAATTTTTGTGCATCTCCCACTTCACTCCCCCCCCCCCCCCCGCCCCATCCCCACTGCACGACGGACTGAGCATGCGCTCTTGAAAATTGTCTCTCTCCACAACATTGCCAGTGAAGATTTTCAAAAATCCCAAGAAACCGGTTTACAAAATCCCTCAATGAGGTACAAAATCCCAAGAATTAATTTTCAGCCCAAAAATACATTAAAAATGAATATTTTCGTAAAACTTTGAATTTAAATTCAACAATGGCAGTGATTAACTCTTGGATGACGCACAAAATCCCCATAAACAAGGAAACTCAAACTGGCCCCTTAGCCCATTAGACTTTATTCACCATTTAAGTTGCAAAACGGAATGGTGGGCAAAAAGGGGCAATTTTGTGACTTTTCTAGTAAAGAAATAATAAGAAATACACAAAAGCAGGAAAAATGCCAAGATCCCAATGCGACCCCCAAAATCCCAGGATCTTGGGAAAAAAATCCCAAGGATCGGCAGCGCTGTTCTCGACGACCGGCGTCTGAGCATCCCAGATCCTCTTGCAAAGATTAGCTTTAATCCAGAAATTAGGATTGAAACTCTAAGGGGAACGAAACGTGTGGCTTTGGAACTTTTGACCAAAGACGAAATAATATTCAAAATTTCGTCCCAGTTTTGGAGAAAAAATGCCGACAAGATAACACTCAAATTGTGCTGGGAAGGAACAAGACGATAAGCAGTACATAGCAAAATGATAGGACAGAAGGAGACCCAACCAAAAGCCAGAGAGAGAGAGAGAGAGAGAAAGAGAGAGAAAGAGGGAGAAAGAGAGAAAGAAAGAAAGAAAGCACGTTGGCCCGATAACAGTCATATCGTGCTAAGAAAAAGCAAAACGACATACAGGAACAGCGAACTGAATGATAGGACTGGAGGAAACACTACAGGCCACAGTACAAGAAGCGAAAGAGCGAGAGAGAGAGTGAGGGAGAGGGACGGAGAGAGAGAGAGAGAGTGAGGGAGAGGGAGAGAGAGAGAGTGAGGGAGAGGGACGGAGAGAGAGAGAGAGAGAGATAGAGAGAGAGAGCGAGGGAGAGAGAGAGAGAGAGATAGAGAGAGAGAGCGAGGGAGAGAGAGAGAGAGAGATCGAGGGAGAGAGAGAGAGAGATAGAGCGAGGGAGAGAGTGAGAAAGAGAGAGAGTGAGAGAGAGCGAGGGAGAGAGAGAGAGAGAGAGAGAGAGATAGAGAGAGAGAGCGAGAGAGAGAAAAAGAGAGAGCGGGGGAGAGAGAGAGAGAGAGAGAGAGCGAGGGAGAGAGAGAGAGCGAGAAGGGTGAAGAAAGAAATGTTTAAAATGATGAGAAAAAAGAATCATTCTTACACTTTAGATCTGGCCTTGCTCAGAATGAAACCTTTGGCTGACTGGATGATCATCTTAATGTTGGTCCTGAGACGAAATATGGAACTGTTCTTAGGTGAAACTTTCAACGCTAAGGTCCCCGGTGCGTCTGTCGTGTGCCAATTCTTCCTTGTTTCACCGTTCTTGATAAGCTTCTGTGATGGATTGAAGAGAACTGAGTTCGTCAGGCTTACGACAGCAAATGCAATAGAGAATCATGTAACAGATTTATATACATGTATAATAGGGACAGTGGCGTAGCGTGGATTGCCAGCGAACAGGGCAAGGCAAGTACATGTACAATACATGTGCATGCATTGCGCTCCCTGACCTCAGTCCTTTCCACCAGTCCAGTATTGAACCCCTTATCTCCCCCCCCCCCCCCAACCCAACCCCCCAGCACAATCATGTATTGTATTTAAAGAAAATGCCAATGCAATTAAAGTAAAGTGCATTTAATACAAGTATAGTCAAATTTATTTAATACCGCCTGAGTTTTAATTTGAGCAAAGCGTTCACTAACACTAACAGCGTTGTCAGCTGACCGTATTTGCTAGGGTACTCAGTCTTTCTTGGCTCATTGTAGATCTCCGAGACGTCTTGATTAATTTAAGTTTTGAGAAAATCCTTGCACAACTGGCAGTTTAAACAGTGATGATAGTTTTGAAATTTTGCGCCCCGGGGCAACCGCCCCTGCCGCCGCGCCCTCGCTACGCCCCTGTGCGGGAAGACTCGGAACAATACTGTTTCATAAAGGAAGAGCTGACGAGAGAGGTCTCAATATCATTGGGAATGCAAGTCGAGCAGGACAAACCATCTTGCTTCATGGCGCACATGTATTGTAGGACTATGGCAGGAACTCCTTGTGTTTAGCTCTTTATTTGAGGAGGTTTCGCTGTCCCTGGCAGTTAAATCTCAGCTTTCTTGCTTTTTAGTTTTATTTTTCTTCTTTTTAGTGTGTTTTTGTGCTTGAACTTTGCCTGGGCAGCGACCTTGTTCAGCCTGTTTTTCTCGGCTTTTAACTGCCAAGGTATCTTTAACCGTGCGCAACCTACACAAGTCGGGCCCTCCGAGTTTTTCGTCCTCATCCGAGAAGACTAGGTGCTTGATCTTACCTACCATCGGATCATGGAAAAGAGTGTTTTTTTTTCCCCGAAAAAAAATCCAACATGACTGCACTGAGCGGGATTTGAACCCGGTACCTTCGGCATGAGAGGCCAGAACCTTGCCTCTAGACCGCCGTCTCCCCTCACTTCTTGCTTGTTGTCCAGTCGTTTATAATAAGGAAGTACGCGAGCGCGAAAGAAAGATAAATATGAATGTGCGTGTGTGCATATGTGTATGTGTGTGTGTTTTAATATATAAATAAAAAAATACAGTGATGGTAAAGGCTGACATGTACAGTAAGCATTTGACCCCACATCTTCCTGGTGCAAAACAATGGGGGGGGGGGAGGGGGGGGGGGGAGGGGGCACATGACCAAGGAAGGAGTGGATGGGGATTGTCGAGTGAGGATTCCACGCCGCCTCCCAAATTCTTAAATCCACCAACACGTTTCATTTTTCATATCAATACACTCGGCTCCACATGCTACGAGGTTCCGTTACGTTGTCTAGAGGCAAGGTGCTCGCCTCTCGTGCCAAGGGTCCCGGGTTCAAAACCCGGCCGGTGCACGCATGTTGGAAGTTTGGGATTTTTCTCATATTTTCCTGTCCCTGATCCTGTTGGGGGGGGGGGGGTGTAGGATCGAGTAACTAGTCTTCTCGGATCAGGACGAAAAATTTCGGAGGGCCCGTGTGCACGTTGCGCACGTTAAAGATAACTTGGCAGTTGGAAATCGAAAAGAGCAGGCCGAACAGGCCGCTGCCCGGGTAAAATTAAGTAAGATTCATCCCTACCATTCCTTCCCCTCCCCCCCCCCCCCCCCAAAAAAAAAATTCCGCCGACCGGCGCTGCCCTGTGGCGGCGACGTGTCTGCTCCAATTGTAACTTGGCTGCATTTGGCACAAAGGCAAATTTCCCTAAATGGGATTAAAGAAAGTATTCAAATTACAAATTATACAAATACAAATTTTTGCAAGACCTTTTTCTTTTATCCCCTTCCCAATGCCTCATTTCTATGGAGAAAATACGCTTAACACGACATCTTGGACCATCTTCACTCTTTTGTGCGATCTCATCTTGAAGTTGAAGAACGATAGAGGAGAAAAAAAAAATGCTTAGCATGTTTTTCCTATTGCAGGTCATAGTCAAGTGCACGCCACCATCTTTCGTAACCGCTGTTTCGCTACAGCACCTATCTGCCCTTGTCTCTGTCTCTCTGGCCTTGCTACATGTACTTACATCTGTTATGTCACCAACCGAGCGTGCGCCCGTGACGTCATGCTTATGACTGACTGTGATGGCTTTGTGACTTGTCTATACTGTTTGTAGGATTTTATTTTAATTTTATTCTGCCGGCATCACCGATTCCCAACACTCAGGCAAGTTCATTATCAATGTCATGTTTCGTGCTATTCATCACGTGGCCCGTTAGTGCAGTATACTCATAAATGATGCATCAGGTGACAAAATCCGTAAGGCCACTGATTTTACTTGGGTCGGGCATTGGGGGCAGAGGCTACGATAGGAAGAAAGAGCAGGTGGGTTACCCGCCTGGAGCATGCGTGGCATGCATTCAATCGTTTTCACCGGACACGGAGCTAAGACTGTCGACGCCAGCAAGTCTACGAAGGTGTCAGATGCATACATCTGTTCTATACTCACTCGGTCACCGTAGGGCAACCTCATAAAGGATACCAAATGTGGGCGAGGGTATGAGGCGCTTATAGGTAGGCGCTTAACCCTCCGAGGTCTGGATCCAATAATACCTGTATAGTTCCTCTTTGAGTTTTAATATCTTTATGTTGACTTTCAATTTTCATTTAGATGGATCTAGTCTAAAATTGTATTAACTATGCCGGTACGGCAATGGTTATAATTGAAACAGCATTCTCTTTTGAAATGTTTCATATACCATCATTTTGAATGAATATATAATACACATTTTTATAAACAGTAACCCCTCACACAGAACACACCCTTATACACGCCGCCACACATACCCCCCCCCCCCTGGAAAAACCCATTGGTTTATCGAAGGGAAGTAACTCAATAAATGCCTTGCATGATTTGACGGATGTTATTTATATTAATGTCCCCTTGACATCATGCTATTAGCAGCTAAGCAATCTCAACGGTAAACCAGAACGCCAAGCGATCTTTTCTGATCAAACATTAATTTATAGGTGAGTTCAGTAGACGAGCATGTTGTCTGAAGAGGTAAAAAGGCTGAAAGCGGCATTCAAATTGATGAATTGTTTCTTAATTTGTTTTTTCCGTTCTTCAACGTCTAACAACTCCCTGCTCTCTCTCTCTCTCTCTCTCTCTCTCTCTCTCTCTCTCTCTCTCTCTCTCTCTCTCTCTCTCTGTGTGTGTGTATGTTACGCGTGACAGCGTTTTTAGTGTCAAATCCTCTGAACAACGCCGTGATTGGAAAGAGACATAGCCTTGTTTGGCCGTGTCACTTACTTGATTGTAAAGAGTCGTAGCTTTTTTCGGCGCTTGTGACGGAACTGAACTTACAGAGTCGTACTACCTTATCTCGTAGTTCTTACTTGTAGAGGAAAAAAGTGTAAAATGGGTTCGATCGAACCAGCGATGATACTCCAAAAGAATGTTCGAAGGCGAGAGCTGTCTATGAGATACTAAATGGCCCACGCATCATACGTTACAAGCAGGGGAGAACCAAAGCCCTTGGAGTTTTAGCGAGTGATAAAAGCCTTGAAAGATCAGATTAATTTCACATTCAGAATTGAATACCGGAATCCAACAATATTCCTTCACCAAATATAAGGCCAGCCACGCAAGAATCCATTCCATCAGACAAAAGCAAACGATTCCCATCACGTCTCATTCAGAAAACGGACCCTACACCCAGTTGCTGGATGGCTAAGTTTTCAAGTTTTCAGTGCTTTTAAAACTGGTTATAAATATGTTAAAAGCATTCAAGCTTCATTAAACCATCAGCATTTGCGCTTCTTTCTATCTTGTTTATTCCATGTCGCGACGCGAGTTCTTGTTTGTCCCATCTTCACGCTTTGTACAACTGAGAAATTCCACGTTTGCCACGGCTTTAATTATTACGATAAGGAGTTAGAATAAATTAGAACTGTGAAACAGCTTGATAGGTGCCACAACGCTGTTTAACCCTTTAACTACTGGCGCTGTGAAAGCTAGATTTTCACGAATCCAATTTATATTGAGATCCACTTATTTCAGTTGTTTTGAGTGGTAAATATGAATGTAAATTACCCCACTGATCCGCATTTAAAAGCTGGAAATGAAAGAACAAAACCCGAAAGTGGTGGAGCGATAAAGAATTTACTGCACTGCTATTTCCGTATTGAAAGGGTTAAACAAGTGTCAAAGTGTGCAGTTGTTATAACTCTTCTACATAGTAAAAGATCTCAAATTTTTAAAAAAATGGAGATAATAATAATAATAATAATAATGTATAGCATTTATATAGCGCATATCCATTTAAAATGCTCTATGCGCTTTACAGAATCAACATGTCAACCACAGAGCAGAATGGAGCTGCCTGCGAAGCGCTTAACACACTACATTGCTTCTTTCTCTCTCCCTGTCTCGCTCACTCTCTCTCTATATATCAGAGCAAATTGTAACGCAGCCTGTTAGGCGCAGTTCACAACTCACAACAGTTCACAACTCACAGCAGTTCACAACACACAACTCAAATAATATTTGAATATTTATTAATAACAATATATATTTACTTTGCCGATAGTATTCGCACGCGTCGTCCTGGCGCGCTGTAACAGACTGGCAAGGTATAAAAAATAGCGTGGGAAGATAGTTGACGGCGGGGAGACAGAGTTATTGTATGCCAGAGGGGGAAAGTAGGGAATGTTTACTTGACCGCCGTACTTGACGATCAGATCACCTGGGAATTGCTTGGGGGGTAGAGATGCTTCAATAGTATTTGACGTGGAGTCGACGGGGGTGGCTATTGGGATAACTAATGTACACTCGGTGAGCGTCTTGGGACGCTACCCGACTGGGTATAAATCCCCGAACGCTCCTTCCAACTTCAGACCGCTGAGAGCACTCACCAGCTTCGTGCCGAAGAGGAGACCACAACTGCAACTATAACTTTGTACTGGTCTTGTGAGTGGGGAAGGTCAGGGAACCCGCAAACATCCTTTGTCAGAGCGTGATATCTTTGGTATCTTGTCGGCATTTGAGCTGTTGCTGAGTGGTAAGTTAATTGTACGATGTATGTGTATTTTACTTAATGTTCATGATTGTAGAACCTAAATCTAATGGGTTTACTTTGGTATAACTACTGCCTCTGAGAGAGTCACGGAAACGCCGTTATATATATGTTACGAAACCTTATAGGATGGGGTCTGTTAGAGAGAGCGTTATTCTTCGTGGGGAACGTGTAAATATCATTAAAACTGTATTGATCGTTTATTCTATTGCCTATATGGGAGCCTATGGAGTATGGGAGCTGCAGCCTGACTTATAACAGTGTCAGCGGTTAAAAGTATTAATGATGAATATCCGTCATGGAGTAAGTATGGAAGTCATGCCTTCCAGCAGTAGATTAGGAAGTTGCGATTGTTTTTCTACAGAGGAGGAAGAACAACACCTTCTTGGCTTCTCAACTTCTTGTCCTTTGATTAACGACATCGTGGCTTCTTGGTTTCCCGACCTATTGGTACCTGCCGATACCTGTTGATCTAACTGCGCAGTCAAGCCAGAGTAGAGAGGAAGAACCAGTGCCCAGATAGCGCCGTACACCCCTAAAGGAGAGGTTTCCTTAAGCTGAATGTACCCGTGTGTTTTATAAAATGTGCTAGAAATTGAATATTACGGAGCCTTTTAATTATCATGTACTGATTTGCATCAACTTCATTCCATCGAAATTCACATGAAATTGTATGACCTATGTTCCTATTATTATTGAATGAATTAATAATTATTGTATATATATAAGCAATACAGATATCGTTTGTTATAACTTATAGAAGAGAGATAGTCGATTATTTAGTGTGTTTGTGCCGTGCCCATCACGGCTGGTGTCAGAAGAAAGTTAGTGAGAGAAAGTGGAAACATCACACGCGCATACAGACCCTCGCCTCCCGTATCTATCCAGAGTCTCAGTGTGGGTTTAGGGCCGGCCGCTCAACGGTAGACATGATATTCTCCTTACGACAACTGCAGGAGAAGTGCCAGGAGCAACAAATGCCGCTTTTCTTCGCCTTCGTTGATCTGACAAAGGCGTTTGACTTGGTTAGTCGAAATGGACTCTTTAGCCTGCTTAAAAAGATTGGCTGCCCCCCGCACCTACTCGCCTTGATCATCTCTCTTCATGAGAACATGCACAGCACAGTCTGCTACAACGGTGTGACATCCGAGGCTTCGGCATTTTCTTCTCAATGCTACTTCAGTATGCCTTCAAGGACAGCAGTGAGGGTGTCTACATCCACACAAGATCTGATGGCAAGCTGTACAACATCGCTCGCCTCCGCGCCAAAACCAAAGTCACAGAAGTACTCATTCGTGAGATGCTCTTTGCTGACGACGCGGCACTAACATCGCACACTGAAGACGGTCTACAGCAGCTGGTACATCAACTTGCTTATGCCTGCAAGGAGTTCGGCCTAATCATCAGTCTGAAAAAGACCAACATCATGGCACAGGGTACTGATGTTGCACCCACTATTGCCATCGACGGACACGCTCTGGATGTTGTTGAAAACTTCGTGTATCTAGGCTCCACCATTTCCAGCTCCCTTTCCATTGATGCGGAGATCAGCAGCAGGATCGCTAAAGCAGCGTCGACAATGGCCAAGCTGAACCAGAGAGTCTGGGACAATCCAAGCCTCACCATAAAGACCAAAATGTGCGTCTACCAGGCTTGCGTACTCAGCACGCTTCTTTACGGCCGCGAGGCATGGACTACCTACGCCAGACACGAGAGAAAGCTAAACAGCTTCCACCTGAGATGCCTGCGTCGCATCCTCCTTATTAAGTGGCAGGATAGAACCACCAACGTTGAGGTACTGGAGCGTGCCAACATGACAAGCATACACGCAACACTCCGCGTGAGACGCCTTCGGTGGCTCGGCCACGTCAGGCGCATGGATGAAGGCCGCCTTCCCAAAGACGTTCTCTATGGTGAATTGACAGAGGGCTCACGCGCAATTGGGCGGCCCAAACTCAGATACAAAGACGTCTGCAAAAGGGACCTAAAACACTGCCTTATTGACATCCCCACATGAGAGAGCCAGGCTGAGGACCGAGCTGGCTGGCGGCTCACCGTCAAGCGTGGCACGAAAACATCAGAAGAGGCAGACAGATCAACCGCCGCTGCTAAACGATCTAGGCGGAAGGAAAACAGGGAAAACGGCCAACAACCCCAGCAAAAAACACCATTCATCTGCTCCAGATGCGGCAGGGATTGCCACTCAAGAATCGGCCTGCACAGCCACACACGGAAGTGCAGCTAAACAACCTACGGACGCCACACCATCGTCTCTCGTAGACGGAAGGATGCCGAAGATATATTTAATAATGAATAATAATAAATTTTGTTGTTGCTGGTGGGGGAGGGGGGATGATATGGATAAATTTTAATCTATTAATTTCAATTTTCAATTTTGCCCGGGCAGCGGCCTTTCGGCCTGCTCTTTACGATTTCCAACTGCCAAGGTATCTTTAACGTGCGCAACGTGCACACGGGCCCTCCGAATTTTTTCGTCCTTATCCGAGGAGACTAGGTACTCGATCCTACCCCCCAATAGGACCAGGGACTTGAAAATATGAGAAAAATCCCAATTTCCAACATGCTTGCACTGCCCGGGTTTTGAACCCGGGACCCTTGGCATGAGAGGCGAGCACTTTACCTCTAGACCACCTTGTCCCCAAGAGATGGAACCAACAAGAAATAAAGTCCAGATGTTGCCATTTCAGAAACTCTGCATGATATTGATTAAAATTACGGAGCGTTTATCCGTCCAAAATTGATTTAGTGATGTTTATTTTGGATACATTTTTCACAATTTAATTATACAGTGTCCGCAATAACGTGGTCGTTAGAATCTTCGCCTGTCAATCTGCAGACCGCGGTTCGATGCTCAGACAGGTACTGTTGTTTTTTTTTACATTTATCTTTATTTATTAGGACTCAATCTGTTCATTCATTCTCTTTTTTATCCAACAACAATAACAGGGAATACATGCAGTGGGAGTTGTTGTTGTTGTTGTTTGTTCTTCTTGTTGTATTTAGTCAACACCAATACTGGCGGATAAACTCGGGCCGATATTGTTGGCGGATAAACCTGGGTAGTATCTGCCGATAATGTTTGCGGATAATGGCAGCTTTAAAATTATGACAAGATACGTTCTAAAACCTCTAGAATTATTACAGAGGAAAAAAAATACTTACATAGTTCTTATATTGCAGGGCGACAAAATCTGACAAAAACGTGCGCCTTGAGAGATCAGTCAAGCTTGCAGTTCTGGTGTGGTCTGTGACAGTCTTGCTATGCTTATTGCACAGTGCTCCAGTGGGCATTCATCAATCGAGACGGCTGGACATTTGTGAACTCACATCGCCCGCTGGGCTAGCAAATTACGATACTGCTCCAGGGCGATAGCTGATTGGCCCGTTGAGAAATTTTCTCACGCTCCCATTGGTCGAGCCTCCACCTGGAAAAGGGAACGTAAATCTGAAAGTGGCGAAATGTTACGTATGTTACGCCATGGACAGTCCTGAGAGTTGCGGGCCTTCACTCGTGGTCAGGTCTTTGTGGTCAAGTTCAAAGCACGGACTTCACTGCTGACTACACAAAGACTGACTGTAATGGATGGTTAGCCCATTCACAATGATTCTGTTGTGTGCCACCAACCCAGATGGTACTCTAATCAGTATTTCCCTAATCAGATTCGCTATACAAAAGCAAAACCGCGAACTCAAAAAAAATGTGGCTGGAGTCAAGAAAGTACAACAAAAAAAAACTGCTAATATTCAAACGAACTAATTGCCAGTCAGTAAAACATAAATATTTTGATTGAACATGCATATCCGAAGAAGTTTACGTTCAAGTTTAGTTTACTGTAGCCCTGAAGGCCAATTCGAAATACACAGAAGAATCGTGCATACAATCTTTGAAAACACTAAAAACAAACAAACAGACAAAACGCATTGCGGATCCATGAAAGAATTATTTTAACGTGTACCCACAGCACGTCTTGTCCTTTCTGAAAAAATGCTAAGATCCACAACTTGATTTAAGAACTTTTACGCTCATTTACAAAAGTTTTTCAGATTGGTATAAAATAACTTTTGAGAGTGTTACAGCTGTGATAAAGTTTACACGGAACCATTTTTAATTCTCTTTGTGAAATTTTACAAGATCTGAATACGAAACATAATTAAAGTAACCAGATAGACGGTGATAGAGGGAAAGTGGCCCTTCTCGTGCCGACGAGCCCTAAAAGCCAAACACAAACTCAGCGTTATCTCAGTATGTAAGTTTGTCAGTCTGTCTTTTTGTAAATAAATACGTGTATGTCTGTGTGCATGAGCGATGTATGTATGTAAGAAAATATAGTGAAACAGTTGCATACTGAAAAAGGACTTTGGCTGAAATACCATCTCGCCTTCCCCCCCCCCCCCCCCTCCAAAATAGGCCAACTATAATCTTTTGTCTGAAAGGAAAAAGAAACGGTTGTTGTAGGTCAAAATACCGCCAAATCAGCGCAGCCAGTCTTCATTCGATTTGAAATAGTATAAAACATAAACACACAACACACGCGCACACACAAGCGCACACACACGCAAAATCTGTAGGATCCCAGTAAGAATTGCAGAAGAGACAAAACGTGGCAAAAAAGAAAAATGTGCATGTATGCAGCAAAGCCTCGAGTAGGAGACTTTACAGAAACGATCGTCCATTTTCCTCTGCGTTTTACATGGTTTCTGTATTTAGTTTTTACTCGCGGCTTTGCTCCGCCCATGCACCTTTTGATTGTTGCCATATTTTGACTCAACTTGAATGTCGTTCTGAATGACGTCATCAACATGGCGGCCTCCACACAAGATGGATCTCAATTGGAATCTATGTCCAACTTGTCGGAACATCATTTAATGCCATTTTGAAAACATCTTACATTTACGTTAAACAACATAAGAGATAGTCCTAGATTGTCTGTCATCGCATTGATGAAGGTTAGACAGATCTTGTTTATCTTAACGAGGAATTTTTACTGGAGCAGGTGGGCGGGGGGGGGGGGGCGTTGTCTAATACACGGTGAAATAGATAAAATACTGTATTGTGTTCACTGTTTAGCAATGGTTTATAATGTAAAATACCATGTTCCCCGATCAACAGCTACTTTTACGGTTTGTAAAAACATAAGTAGTTGACATTGGTCTTTATTACTTTGTAAAGGAAAAAAGATCATGTGTCACCTCATTGCAGAGCTTGCACTAGCTACCGGTAGAAATACAGAAAAACGAATAATGTATAAGCTGGGGCTGGGGCTATCCTGTGTCACAAAATTGATGTTATGTACAGAAACCCACCAACTTATTTAACTGATCTGTTGACTCCCTATGTACCATCACGACATCTTAGATCATCTGCAGACATTAAAAAAGTTTAAAATTCCTCAGAAGTCCCTTAAGACCATGGGTGAAAAAATCTTTTTCATTTCAAGGGCCTCAGATTTGGAACTCTCTGTCTCTAGTTTTAAACATCAGCTGAAGAATCATCGTTTCACACTCTGAATGTTCATTTTCTTCTTTTTTCCTGAGTATGTCTGTGTATTGTGTGTGTGTGTGTGATTATATAATATAAATGTTGTAAAGCGCTTAGAGTCTGGTTGTTAACGGGATGGAGCGTTGTATAAATGCTGTGTATTATTATTACTATTATTTATACGTGTACACTGCACAGATACTGCAGACTGTAATAACTAATATTTATGCAGTAACCACTCTGTGAGCGTTGGCAAAGAACTCTATCAGAAATCATGAATGAGTTGAAATTTGTTTTAGTGACTTAGAGAATTTTGTCCCCAGTTTACTTACCTCAGACCACAGACTAATAAATTAACCAGACTGGAAACACGAGCTTCGGGCTGTGTGGTTTTTTACGGAAGTTAATGAGATGCGACCTTATAACCAACGTGGCCGCCGCTCGGGAAATTCCGATTCTAGTTCTATCTGCAGTAGAAATTTCTTTTTATTTGTCAAGATTGGTTGTACATGTATTAATAATGCATTAACTCGCCTATCATTTCATTTTATTGTCTACAGCTGCCTTTTTTTAATTGTTATTAATGATGACCGTGTGGACTTTTAGCGACCGCTGCATTGTAGCTATGCTGAAGCGTCGGTCGCAACCGTAAACCTAATGTGACGGATGGTTCATGACCTTTCGCTGTCTTGTGACGTCACACAACGGGCTCATCCAGTCTGGGTATTTTATTAGTCTGTGCCTCAGACAGCTGATTCCATCATTGTTTAACCACTGGGCTAGTGTGAAGGGAACATCTAGGCTATTTACAAACGGAATAGACAAAATACTGAGTTGTCCTCACTGCTCAGATACAGCTAAATAATACCACGGTCCCCTAACAAATGCACCCTAAAACACTCTGTATGTTCTTTCTGACAGGTTGGATTTGTTCACTTCTAAACTGCAGTACGTATATGGGGAGGAGTGCAATATGAGTCAAGACACGGGATACCGAGACGGTTCATATCAGCAAATTCCGTCCATCATCCTGCCCGCGTATCATCCATGTTAACAATGCAACAATTCGCACCACACCCCTTCATAATTGAACGAAAAAGACTAGTACCACAGAGCTCTGTGAATAGTACACACTGTGCAAGGAAACAGTAAGGCGGAAGGCAGAATATTTTACATTACAGAATGATGGGACAGGATAAAACCCTACCAGAAGCGATCACAAACCATCCGCAGACTCTAAGTGGATGGTTTTGTACTTCACGCGTGGCTCTGCGATTAATAAGACTCACAACATGAAAATCTGTCCGATGTAAGGTAGGCGTGTACCACTCATGTGGTTCTCCTTCAGACGAACTAAATCAAAAAGTTCTTAAATTCCTTGTCTCAATCCGTAAAAGTTCTGGATTTCAGACTCAGACAATAGACTGAAAAACTTACGCGCACAAATTTGGACATTTCGTCCGTCGGCTGGTGAAACCTGGTTAAACCTACACTGGTGTTACGGGACCGTGTGCTGATTACCAAATAGAGAAAATACAGAGTTGTGTTTATTGTTCAACAATGGCTAATAATGTAGAATACTATGCGCTCCTAATTGTCCGCCACTCTCGGTTTTAATGAGGTTCCAACAGCCGATGGACGGCATATTTGAGCCCCCAGATCAAGTCAAACTAAATAAATAAAATAACTATACAATTAATGAAATACAATCATGTATGTGAAATTCAAACAACTAGAACAATACTCACATTGAGTAGTCCATTAAGCAAGAATGCGACTGCGAGTGAATTCAACTTGAACGGTTGAAGTTTCCGTGAGGAAGAAAAGTCGGAATATTTTGGGGGGAAGCAAAAATGAAAATGAATGTTTCGTAAGAACATTCGCTGATTTTAATACTTTTGTCAGAAGTGGATCACTCGAGGTGATTACCCCAGACACGCTCAGATCAAGTCAAATCATGCACATCACTTATGTTTTACAACTCTTAATTCGAAAGCACGACATCTACTGATAGTTACACTCCCATGTCTGATAAGTGCGTAAACAATGAAAGTTAGGCGTGCACTGGATGATCTTGGTCCGCCTGATAATTGGATGGTGACGACGCGACATTGAGTTTCGATGAGATCACGCGCGCTCGTCAACTAGTTGAAACTCCCATGGTGACGTCACCATCCAATCAGTCGAAAATCGGCCAGTGGGCGCCTGGGCCTA
>OZ007577.1:2044835-2052335 GCA_963931925.1 Onchidella celtica
TCCTCTCTCTTTCTCTTTCTTTCTCCTCTCTCTCTCTGTCTCTTTCTTTCTCCTCTCTCTCTCTCTGTCTCTCTCTCTGTCGCTCTCTCCCCCTCTCTCTCTCTCTGTCTCTCTCTCTCTTTGTCTCTCTCTCCCCATCTCTCTCTCGCTCGCTCTCTGTCTCTCTCTCTCGCTCTCTCCCCCTCTCTCTCTCGCTCTCTCTCTCTCTGTCTGTCTCTCTTTCTCTCCTCTCTCTCTCTCTCCCCCTCTCTCTCTCGCTCTCTCTCTGTCTCTCTTTCTCTCCTCTCTCTCTCTGTCTCTCTTTCTCTCCTCTCTCTCTCTGTCTCTCTTTCTCTCCTCTCTCTCTCTGTCTCTCTTTCTCTCCTCTCTCTCTCTCTCTGTCTCTCTTTCTCTCCTCTCTCTCTCTCTCTCTCTCGCTCTCTCCCCCTCTCTCTCTCGCTCTCTCTCTCTGTCTCTCTCTCGCTCTCTTTCTCTCTCTCTGTCTCTCTCTCCCCATCTCTCTCTTGCTCGCTCACACCCACACACAACGATACCCACACACCCACACCCACACATACACCCACATCCACTAATACACACCCACACACACATTCCCACACACGACCACACCACACACACACACACACCACATCCACACTTCGTACTCTACAGACGGCCTGTAGATTTAAGAAAAATTCATGTCACCTGGTAGATGTTGACAAACCGCGCACTTGCCGATTTTGATCCAGCCAACTGGTTGGATCTCACTAAAGCTCAGCCATCCAACTGAGTTGGGCCGATGGAAATCGGCCATTGCCCGCTGAGGCTCGGGTTCAGACTTGGCAATCAAGCAGGAAAGACAAGAAATACGCAGAGTAAAAATAACTTCTGGAACTCTCTGTCACAATATACAACTGGTCGTGGTTCCCGCTACCTGAAGTTTAGTGTGGCCGGGAAAGTAAGCAGGGGTTCTCAACCTTTTTTTCAGGCAATCATCCCGTAGGCCACCCCCCCCCCTTTCCACCTACCCCCTCCACCCCCCCCCCCAAGTCTCCCCTCAAAGATACATTTCACAAAGTAACACGAGTACATGTTCATAAAACCCATCTACGCCTGGAACTGAACAAGACAGTGGCTGCCTTGCATTTGTCCCCAAATTGTCCTCCATGTTACACGACTGTTTTCGGCCCCTGACACGCCCTTTTCTTCGTTTCCGGCCCCCCCCCCCATCCCTACCCCACCCTACTCCGGGTAATCAAAATCGCTCCCCAGGAGGCAATATATCGCTCAGGTTGAGAATCACTGCTCTCTTCTTATACTAAACTGCGAAGAGAACAGAAAAACTGTAGGTTCACAGCAAGGCTTGAAGTCAAGTCTAAACATGGCAGACAGGAAAAGTTGTGGCAAAGCCTGGCGTAAGAAACAATACCGAAACAATACAACAAAAGGCAAAGAAGTGAGGCTTTACTACGTGTACACAACATTTTCTTTTCTTTTTGCCATAATATTTTGACTTTGCTCCAGTAGTAGTAATAATTATAAGCATTCAGTCATAGGACGGTCTCTAGTCTAGCACGTCATTCTGACAAGGCTGTCGAGGAAATCCTTTTTTGCCTTAGTTTTGTCTGGCTTCTAATGTAGTCAACATTAAGTTAAGTCAACATTATAAATAGGATGTTTAAAATTATAGATGTGATATGAAAGTTGCAAAAGAGTTTTTTGTGTGTGCGTGTGTCACTGACCTGTATTTAAATCGTCACGTGCTCTTACAAAAAAGAGTACCGAAAACAAGGTCAGTAAAGACACGCGTGAAAGTGTAAAGTAAACAGAGTGTTTGTTTACTTGTTTCCTATCAACATACGTCATTACATAGGCGCTTGTTGGCGGACCGTGGTACAAGTATTTGACATTGTTGAATCCCAGACACTGGATATCGAGACGGACCAATTCATCATTTTCCGCCAGCCGGCTTGTGCGCGTACCATCCACGTCATTGCGCAGTGGTGGCCCGTACTCTCTGAACTGAAACATTGCTCTACTTTGTTGATTCGTATCTTATCTTACCTTATAGTTATACACTCTCCCCGAACCCACACCAGATCAAACGAGGAACACAGTTTTAATACCGACATCCACATAAATACCATGAGATGAGCGTGTCCAGCCTTCTGTAGCCCCACAGTTTCGCAGGTCTGACCCTCACTCTCTGAACTGATAGGCTGTCCATGCCCGGCCTTTACATGGCCGGTATTATGCATCATTATCTCCTTGGGGGACACGTTAGTCTAGGGGCAAGGTGCTCGCCTCTCATGCCGAAGGTACCAGGTTCCAATCCCCGTCGGAGCAGGCGTGTTGGAATTTTGGGGGGAAAATTTCTGTCCCTGATCCTATGGCAGGCAGGATCGAGCACCTAGTCTTCTCGGATAAGGACGAAAAAATTCGGACTGCCGGTGTGCACGTTGCGCATGTTAAATATACCTTGGCAGTTGGAAATGGGGAAGAGCAAGCCTAACAGGGCCGATGTCCCGGCAGGCACACACACACACACATACATACACACACACACAAGAAAAACAAAAACAAGAAAAGTGAAGTATAAATGATAAAGAGCAGGGAAACTCCTAACATCAAGACCAAGAAATCAGCATCATTGTCTCCAGATACGGGTAAGCCAAAGGCGACAATCACTTTTCAATACAAAAATGACATGTTTAATAAATAATATTATTATTTTTTTGTCGTTCTTTAAAACAAAAACAACATGATAGGTTGGAAGAGGAAAATGTTCATGCAGCTGGAAATGGACCGAAACCACTGGGCGGGCGTGGACCTGGAGCTGTCAGCTTGCATAATAATTTTACAGTTTTATGGATACACGTACATGATTAGACACAGGCCGGGTGCCGATGAAACTCTATGGGGAACGGAATTGAATGACACAGTTACTATATTTAGATTTGCGTCATGGGACATTTGAACTGTTCAACGCGGCGGTTATGCACAGTTATGGACTTTGTACACACTTTTCATGTGCAGTTGATCTTTGTGCCTCGAATCGCCCTTACAAAGTCCATAACAACTGTGCTTAACCACCGCGTTGAACAGTTCGATTGTCCCATGACGTCATTGTTAATAAAGTAACTGTGTCATTAAATTCCGTTCTCTATAAAGAATATTGTTAGGGGCACGTACTCGAAATCCAAATACAAAAAATACTGAGTTGTGTTCACTGTTCACTGGAACTTGTCACCCGAGACACAGAATACCGAGACAGATCAATACATCATATTCTGTCCGCTGACTTGCGCGCGTATCATCCATGTCAACAGCGCAACAATTCGCACCACAGCCCTTAATAATCTATACTAATAAAAGTGAAACCTTACGACAATTGCAGCGCGCCTTTCGCTACTCCTCTGTTAATGCTGATTCGGTGGCCCTCAGATTTTATACAGCGCTTAGTAAAAACTGTCGTCGTGTCGCCGGCACAGAAAATAAAAAAATAATTAATAACTCGCAGAACGTTTGTATTAGTTTCTAGGTTGCGACATTTTGGCGTTCGATCTATTTTTTCGGCAAATTAATGTAACTGAAATTGGTTCCGGTATCGGGATCATACACTCACAAAACAACTTCCGGTTAGGACTGGTTTGAATGATGAGATTGAGTTCTACGACTGTCAAGTATGAAGCTTTGTGTGTTCTCAATGTGCCTCGACTAGGAATAAGAAAGGGTCTGGAATTGGGAGATTGATGCTGCAGGGCCAAAAGGTTTGTGTTTTCAATATGCCTAGGAAAATATAATATTTATTTTCCATTAATACATGACGTTATCACTTCCAGCGATGTGCAAACAAACTAACCCGTGCGCAAATCACAGCCATTTGACGGATGCTGGCGGTACGCGCCGGACGTCAACGCTCAAAGGGAGAGCAGTAAAACTTATCTAAAAACAAACAAACAAAAATAAAGTAAAGCTAAAGGAACAGGCAAAATGAAGCAGGTCCATAATAATCACGCAGAACTGAAACTAATAGATCGATTTATCCCGGGCAGGGCCGGGCAACTCAGCTAGTTTATTATAATTATTGATCGAAAAAGAGTAGTACTCATCGTATTATACGCGCGTAGTGCGTAGTTTGTGGACATATAGCAGGAGAAGGAATGGTCCGTGTCGGTACTCCGCGTCTGAGTTATCATGTGAAATACCGTAAAGACCACAGAAAAACTGTGGGGTCGCAGCAGGGCTATAAGCAATGTCAAAATTGGGCAAAAAGAAAACGTTGTATGTAGCGAAACCCTGCGTGAGAAATAAATCACGTTGTATGTGGTCTATCTATCTATCTACATACAACGTTCTCTTTTTGCCCAATTTTGACATGTAAAATACGGCCCCAGACAGAATACAGAGACGGACTATTCCTTCTTTTCCTATTATGCCCACAACTTGAGCGCGTATAAACACGGTGAGCACGACTCACAGACCTCTGTAGTACTCGTCTTTTTCATTCAGTTATGAAGGGGTGTGGTGCGAATTGTTGCACTGTTGACATGGATGATACGCGCAGGTCGACGGACGGAATTTGGGCGAATTGAACCGTCTCCGGTATCCTGTGTCTTGGATATCACGCGTCCCTAACTACAGCCATCTGTAAATGGCTCAGGTCAGCCCTGTGGAGGACAATTCCTATCTCAGAACATCAAACGCTCAATGAAATTATGTCTTACTTAAAAAAGAACTTAAAATAAACATAATGATACAGCTATATGTCATACACTGTATAGGCGGATACCCACTCAAAAATATTTTACTTTATATTTTTGCTTTGATATATACATACATACCCATAATTTGTGCAACTACACACAACATAATATGCAAATCGAGGAGTATTTTCCATATTGTTGTATTCGACATTTTGCCAATATTTGAGATTTTGTCATGAAAGTGGTTCTCTCACTCCTAGTTTCATAGTGTATAAATGACATTCAATGGGTTAAAAACTTTTCGAGATATGTGTTTGTGACGTAATGTTTTATGCGTTTTAACTCTTCTGACGACCAAACTTCAGTCCTCAATTTCTCGAGAAGGCAAAAATACACATAAATAGTTACAACAATATGGTAAATATCTGACAATAGATACACACATCCTCCTGTTATACAACCACATGCACACATTTCCACACCAACTTCAGAAAGTCACATACAGAAATTCAAACCCGCGACATCACGCTTCCATTCTGGCCTCTCTCTCCCCCACGGCTCTCACACTCTGGTCAGGTAATTAAACAGACTCCTGATGTTGTAGCAAGTGCGGGCCGAGGTCTCCACAAACAGCGTACTCTTCAGCATTGCAAACACCTGCCCGGCCTGAGGACAAAGGAAACGTAGAGCGTCCAAAATGTGAGTTAGCTAGTTATAGTAAGTAATACATGTATTACTACTACTACTACTACTATTACTAATAATAATAATAATAATGATAATAACAATAATAATGCCCAGATTACATTTATATGATTATATCGCCCGTCTCCACAACCAAAGCCGCTTTAAACGAAATTTAATAGTATAATCTCTATATATCTCTATCTATATATAATATATACAAGCTTAAATATAATCTCTCTATATATGTAATATATATTTATACAGATATATAATAATATATTAGCTTTCTCTCTCTCTCTCTATCCCTCTACCTATCTGTCTGTCTGTCTGTCTCTCTGCCTGTTCGTCTGTCAGTCTGTCTGTATGTCTATATGTCTATCTATCTATCTATATGTCTGTCGACAGTCTTTCTGTCTGTATCTATCTATCTATCTATCTATATCTATCTATCTATCTATCTATCTATCTATCTATCTATCTATCTATCTATCTATCTATCTATCTATCTATCTATCTATCTATCTATCTATCTATCTATCTATCTATCTATCTATCTATCTATCTATCTATCTATCTATCTATCTCCCAGTCTCTCTCTCTCTTTCTTTTTCAGTTACTTATGACAACACTAACAGCGGATGACATGTGTAGGACTCAGATACAAAGACAACAACAAAAATAATTCAGAAGCTTGAGTTTAACACTTTCGCCGTCAGATTCGCTAATATTTGTCATGTAAGCAAAAACCAATTTAATAAACAGCCGGATGAATACAAAAAAAAATTAAAACGCTAGATACAAAATTTGAAACAGATGGATAAATACTGAATACTAAAACAACCGGATCAAACAAAACATTTAAGACAGCCAGAAACACTCAAAGAATCAAACAACTAGATATGTACTAAAAATAAATAAATAATAAATAAAATGGAAAGCGAAAGATACATTTTTTAAAAATAAATAAAAGAGTGACGTAAGTATTTATAAAACTTTGAAACAGACGGAAGAATACAAAAACTTAAGTCAGCTCAAAAAAACATTTATATATACGGCTAGGTATATTTGGGCCGAATACGGCTTAGATAGGACAAAACCCTGGTTCCTGGTTATTTGGGGCGTTAGTGCGAGTATGCAGTTTGCACGCTTCTGGCGTTTTTGCTTTGTTTTTTTTTTTTTTTTGAAAACACAGAATTTGTGTCCGTACAATGTTGCATATAGATCTAGGTAGCGTCAAGTACCACCGCATTTTCCGGTAGCCGGTAGCGTCAGTTACCAGTATACCACCGCATATTGCGGTGGCCACTGACGGTACGTCGATCGCCAATTGCTACCCCAGCCCCTTTTCGCCTGATTAGTCAATCTGACTACCGCCCATTTATACAAACTGTCTAGACCCTCACGCCCCCAGGTCCATCTGTCTATTCCAATGCACACTTGAATCGACAATGGACACTGTATTCCGCGGTGTCAATTGACACCCCCCTTGCCTAAAATACCTTCGGCCCAAATAGCACAGCACTGGGTTGCATAGGCCGTATTCGGCCTAAATATACACTTCCTTGTGTATATATGTATGCAGCGGATGAAAACGAAAACTGAAGACTGATCTGTCAATGTAAAAAATTTAAACAGCCAGATAAATTCAAATCATACAATGATAATACCAATATTTAGCAAATTTTACATCTTTATAATTTCTATAAAAAATTATTACTTGTTCACAAGTTTGATAAAGTCCTGGAAAGAGAGTAAGGACACCAGGAGATGTGCATCAAGTATGGACATTCTAGGGAAATAGAAGGTTGATATAATCATGAAACTGGGACCACAAAGAAAAACAGCGAAAGACAGACAAAGACCACGTGACTCACTGATTTGTGGACCTGCCGATGTTTTTCTCGATCTGTCTTGTTGCCAACCAAAATCAGTGTGACGTCAGTCAACTCCATGTTGTTCAGGTGTGTCACCCACTCTCTTGAGTTGTCAAATGTTCTCTGAGGGATTAGAAAGTTGTGTCAAAGGGTCAGAGAGTTGTGTCAAAGGGTCAGAGGGTGATGTCAAAGGGTCAGAGGGTTATGTCAAAGGGTCAGAGGGTTATGTCAAAGGGTCAGAGGGTTATGTCAAA
>OZ007577.1:2057335-2064835 GCA_963931925.1 Onchidella celtica
ATCTTCCTGTCATCCCCGTTCTCTCTATCTTCCTGACATCCCCGTTCTCTCTATCTTCCTGACATCCCCGTTCTCTCTATCTTCCTGACATCCCCGTCCTCTCTATCTTCCTGACATCCCCGTTCTCTCTATCTTCCTGACATCCCCGTTCTCTCTATCTTCCTGATATCCCTGTTCTCTCTATCATCCTGACATCCCCGTTCTCTCTATCTTCCTGTCATCCCCGTTGTCTCTATCTTCCTGACATCCCCGTTCTCTCTATCTTCCTGTCATCCCCGTTCTCTCTATCTTCCTGTCATCCCCGTTCTCTCTATCTTCCTGACATCCCCGTTCTCTCTATCCTCCTGCGGTCCCCGTTCTCTCTGTCCTCCTGTCATCCCCGTTCTCTCTATCCTCCTGCGGTCCCCGTTCTCTCTATCCTCCTGTCATCCCCGTTCTCTCTATCTTCCTGTCATCCCCGTTCTCTCTATCTTCCTGTCATCCCCGTTCTCTCTATCCTCCTGTCATCCCCGTTCTCTCTATCTTCCTGTCATCCCCATTCTCTCTATCTTCCTGTCATCCCCGTTCTCTCTATCCTCCTGTCATCCCCGTTCTCTCTATCCTCCTGTCATCCCCGTTCTCTCTATCTTCCTGACATCCCCGTTCTCTCTATCCTCCTGTCATCCCCGTTCTCTCTATCTTCCTGTCATCCCCGTTCTCTCTATCTTCCTGTCATCCCCGTTCTCTCTATCCTCCTCTCTCCGCGTTCTCTCTATCTTCCTAAGGTCCCCGTTCTCTCTAGCTTCCTGTCATCCCCGTTCTCTCTATCCTTCTGCCATCCCCGTTCTCTCTATCTTCCTGTCATCCCCGTTCTCTCTATCTTCCTGTCATCCCCGTTCTCTCTATCCTCCTGTCATCCCCGTTTTCTCTATCCTTCTGCCATCCGCGTTCTTTCTATCCTTCTGCCATCCCCGTTCTCTCTATCCTCCTCTCTCCCCGTTCTCTCTATCCTCCTTTCGTCCCCGTTCTCTCTATCCTCCTGTCGTCCCCGTTCTCTCTATCTTCCTTCGGGCCCCGTTCTCTCTATCCTCCTGTCATCCCCGTTCTCTCTATCCTCCTCTCTGCCCGTTCACTCTATCCTCCTGTCATCCCCGTTCTCTCTATCCTCCTGTCATCCCCGTTCTCTCTATCCTCCTCTCTCCCCGTTCTCTCTATCCTCCTGTCATCCCCGTTCTCTCTATCCTCCTGTCGTCCCCGTTCTCTCTATCTTCCTGCGGTCCCCATTCTCTCTATCTTCCTGTCATGGCCGTTCTATCTATCCTTCGGCCATCCCCGTTCTTTCTATCTTCCTGTCATCCCCGTTCTCTCTATCTTCCTGACATCCCCGTTCTCTCTATCCTCCTGCAATCCCCGTTCTCTCTATCTTCCTGCCATCCCCGTTCTCTCTATCCTCCTGTCATCCCCGTTCTCCTGTCATCCCCATTCTCTCTATCTTCCTGTCATCGCCGTTCTCTCTATCTTCCTGTCATCCACGTTCTCTCTATCTTCCTGTCATCCCCGTTCTCTCTATCTTCCTGACATCCCCGTTCTCTCTATCTTCCTGACATCCCCGTTCTCTCTATCTTCCTGACATCCCCGTCCTCTCTATCTTCCTGACATCCCCGTTCTCTCTATCTTCCTGACATCCCCGTTCTCTCTATCTTCCTGATATCCCTGTTCTCTCTATCATCCTGACATCCCCGTTCTCTCTATCTTCCTGTCATCCCCGTTGTCTCTATCTTCCTGACATCCCCGTTCTCTCTATCTTCCTGTCATCCCCGTTCTCTCTATCTTCCTGTCATCCCCGTTCTCTCTATCTTCCTGACATCCCCGTTCTCTCTATCTTCCTGCGGTCCCCGTTCTCTCTATCTTCCTGCGGTCCCCGTTCTCTCTATCTTTCTGACATCCCCGTTCTCTCTATCTTCCTGCCATCTCCGTTCTCTCTATCTTCCTGTCATCTTCGTTCTCTCTATCTTCCTGTCATCTCCGGTCTCTCTATCTTCCTGCAATCCTCGTTCTCTCTATCCTCCTGCAATCCCCGTTCTCTCTATCCTCCTGCAATCCCCGTTCTCTCTATCCTCCTGCAATCCCTGTTCTCTCTATCCTCCTGCAATCCCCGTTCTCTCTATCTTCCTGCCATCTCCGTTCTCTCTATCCTCCTGCAATCCCCGTTCTCTCTATCTTCCTGCGGTCCCCGTTCTCTCTATTTTCCTGTCGTCCCCGTTCTCTCTATCTTCCTGTCGTCCCCGTTCTCTCTATCTTCCTGCCATCCCCGTTCTCTCTATCCTCCTGCAATCCCCGTTCTCTCTATCTTCCTGCCATCCCCGTTCTCTCTATCCTCCTGTCATCCCCGTTCTCCTGTCATCCCCATTCTCTCTATCTTCCTGTCATCACCGTTCTCTCTATCTTCCTGTCATCCACGTTCTCTCTATCTTCCTGACATCCCCGTTCTCTCTATCTTCCTGATATCCCCGTTCTCTCTATCTTCCTGACATCCCCGTTCTCTCTATCTTCCTGATGTCCCTGTTCTCTCTATCATTCTGACATCCCCGTTCTCTCTATCTTCCTGTCATCACCGTTCTCTCTATCTTCCTGACATCCCCGTTCTCTCTATCTTCCTGTCATCCCCGTTCTCTCTATCTTCCTGTCATCCACGTTCTCTCTATCTTCCTGACATCCCCGTTCTCTCTATCTTCCTGCGGTCCCCGTTCTCTCCATCTTCCGGCGGTCCCCGTTCTCTCTATCTTTCTGACATCCCCGTTCTCTCTATCCTCCTGACATCCCCGTTCTCTCTATCCTCCTGACATCCCCGTTCTCACAATCTTCCTGTCAGCCCCGATCTCTCCATCACCCTGCTATGACTACTCACCCCCAGTAGTTGGCTGAGAGTTCCAGGTAAACTTCGCCTCCTGAAATCTTTTGATGAGTGACGTCTTACCCACCTTAGGGTCCCCGACCACTGTCACCGTCACCAGGGACGGAAGTTTGCCGTCCGGACCGAAGCATCCCTGGGGCAGACTGGCCACGATGATTTAATACAAAACATTACTATGGAACAAAAATAATAACCTACCAATGGCTGAGTATTTGTCAATTTGGAGTTATTCTTTTTTTTTTTTCCTTAACCCGACAGCCTTAATGACATACAAATGTGCAAAAATTATAAAATTAATTTTCCTTAGAAGCAACTTACTAATCCAACCCAGTCTCTTTTGTCCTGAGCTATTGTGTTTATTCACATTTCAGACAATTTGTATTTTATTTTAAATGTTTTAAAATGCCGTGGGGAGAAATAGCCCTCGGTCAGGAACGAGCCGACAAGCTTCAAGAGGTGGGATATTCTGTGATTCTAGAATGTTGTTACAAGTACGTACGCCCGCCCTCCCCCAATAATTTTTTTGTGAGGGGTACGTATTTTAAAGCATTTTGTGACTTCAGAGCAGTGAGAGCTGGAAACTCCTCCTGGGATAATCCTAACAGCCTTAATGAATTATTCTTTCAGATTTTCTTTTTGGTTGAAAGTGAGAATGCAGGATTAGGTTAAGCATTCGATAAAATTTAGGGTTGCGGATAAGGACGGGGTGAGGGACAGGTACCTATAAGTACACACCCCTAGCACAAAAACGTTTGGGGACCGTACGTAATTATAACAACAGCCGTAATTCTAAGGTCTTTTTCGTACCCTTTTCACTGGTTTTTTCCTCTTGCCTTGAGCCCTAACATTCTCCTACTGTAAGCTCGGCGTGCAGGGTGGTGAATGGACAGAGATGAATTCTGTTACATGGATGTGTCAGGTGTCCAAATCACTAGACTCAGTGTTGGTGAATTGAGCTTGCTACCACCAAATCCCTGAGTGTGGTATTCCTGAGCATTAATGCCGTGATTTTCGTCATGACTTTTCTTTCCGGAACATTCCCTGCTCTCCGCATTGGCATCTCTATTTTATTTTTTTTTTAATTTTCCTTGTTTGTGTGTGTGTGTGTGTGTGTGTGTGTGTTTGTTTCTGTGGTAGGGAATAGTTGTGTGAGAGGATGAACGACTTTTTATTTTTAATGTGCTTTCATGGTAACTCTAGTGCATGAGTGAGGGACGGCCACTCATAGTAGTTTATGGACACTTGGCCGAGTACCATTAATTGGATTATTTCCCTTGTAATACTAGCGCGGGACCCGTTATTCACATCACGAGGAAAAGCGCGCATTTTGATAGGTCAGTTGGAAATGTTGACCACCGGGCTTCCAACTCTTATATCATGGCTTTAAGTTTCTTTCTACTCGATCATTCGTTGTTATCCACCGACAGAAAGACGGGAACCCGAATTCATTTTTGAGAGTAGACAATACCCTATCGGTACAATATAGGTATTTATGATAACGTTTGTTTTCAACGGAGATACGTCGTATTAATGGACTAAAGTATCCCGCACAAATTTGTCGAATGTTGTTAGTCCTGACACTTTGAAAATTTATATTAAAACTATTACCGGGTTTCTGGTAAAAGTAGTCAGTTAGAATTTTAGCAGCAAGTTCCTACTTTATAATGGTACCAATTTTGTTGTACTTTGATGCACATATCCTATTGAAATAATTAATAAGAGGGTATCGGATTTAAAGTAAACCACGAGTTAGACGCATGTTATCCCTGATATTTCCAACCTGGGTCAAATTTATTCAATTACAGCTGGAGGGGACGTTAGAGTAATTTCTGCAGTTCACGGGGACATTTAATTGACTTTTGTGTGCACCCTTTTAACCGTACTGTAAATTCGATTGTGTTAGGACCCTAACCGGTTATGTTGTCCAGCTGGACTCAATGTCCGAGCCTTTCACTTGTCCAACACTGGACTACGTACTAGCCCTCTCGGACGTCCGCGCTGGCTCATCAAGCAGACTCCATCAAAGACGCCGCAACAATAGGCAGCACAAGTGGACCTTGCAGCACAATAGGCCGGCGGCGGCCTGCCGTGGCGCGCCTCGCCCAAAACATGGCCTAGTCCAGTTGCACCAGTAGCAGGAAGACTTTGGCTTATGGCTGGTTGGGCTTTTTTTCTTGGTAGGGTTTTCCTATGCCTTTTTGGTAGTGATACCTTTGTTAGGCTTTTTGAATAAATAAGATTGCCAGCAGAACCCTGTGTTTGTTAATCCTGTGTATCCTTAAGGGAGTTACTATTGAACCCACGCAGTAACCACATTAGCCACTCGTAGTTCATCCAACAGTTGTTTTATTATTATTTTTAATTTTGACCTGGCAGCTGCCTTGTTAGGCCTGCCATTCACTACTTTTAGCTGCTGAGGTATCTTTAACCCGCGCAACGTGCACACGGGCCCTCCGAGTTTTATGTCCTATCTGAGAAGACTAGGTGCTCGATCCTTCCAACCACAGGATCAGGGGACAGGAACTTTCCCCAAAAAATTCCAACATGGCTACACCGACCGGGGATCGAAACCTGTACTTTCGGCATGAAGGACGAGCGGCTTACCTCTAGATAAACGTTTCACCCTCATTCGCGCCTTGGTTTGTTCACAGCCCTTTTTTATAATCGCAGGTGTTGATTTGGCATGCAAGAGACTTGGAGCAAAGTCCATGTCCGGCACTGACACGTCAGTGTGGTAATGAAAATGAGTAAATGAGTTTGACCTTGATCTCCACGCGGACGCTCGCGTGAGTCAGCACATAGACCAGCTGGTAACTACACGTAACGTTATCACATCTGATGGGCTATCACAATTTCAGTCCAAACCCGAGCTGGTCATTGTGTTTCTATTTAGATAGCGTGGTTTGCTTGTCCTGTCAGATACCGTGGAATGAATCGCAAAAAGATCTAGGAAATGTTTCAATTTTGCACTTACTTCTTGGGCACGATGATTCTGGTCACATTTTTCTTTTCTTTCTTGGATTTCCTGAACCACATGACGGTCGATTGTCAGTTCTTTCTTTGCTGCCACACCCAGGGATGATGCTGCCGGTACCTCAAACTGAAAAAATGACGAATGAAATCATATAATATAAAAGAGGTAAAGACAAAACTAACGTGGCTGAAAGGAAAAGCTGAATGTAGCAAAGTCGCGGGTAAGAAATAATGTAGAGAAACGATCCAAGCTTTTCCTTTGCGTTTCATTGTACATGTATCGTACAAAGTGCTGGTCGAACAGAGACTTGAACAAATCGATGCGTCCTGCTAGGGCATGTGGTGTAACAATCAATTCTTTCTTCCCCCCCCCCCTTCCCACCCTCTCTCCCCCCACCTGTCTCTCTTTCAGTAAGATAAGGGTACCGGAAAACTGAGCCGGATTTTTAATCCTATTGTTCAAAACTTCAAAGGTAGCTCGTAAAAGCTGTTGGAAGACTCAGCCGGTTTTGGGCATATCGATTACACTTAATTTTTCTAACGACTAGTCAACCTCTTCCGTTCGCCTCTTATCGAGACTGTTTCTTTACTTTTTTTTCTGGTGAGTTTTGTAAGAATTAAATGCATGTAATTATAACAGCTGATTGAAACGTTCTTGATACGTGTTGCCCCCTGCTCACCACGGGGAGGTGGAAGTCGGATTTTGAGCAGGATAATGTTTATATTGAGAGCTGTTAAAACCATGATAAAAATTGTTAAAAAATATTAAAAGGGGCCTCACAACTTGACGGGTAGCATCTTGAGAACCATTTTGTGCACAAACTCTGCCTGGGACAGCCTTTGCTCATTGCACTCAGTAATGAGAGTCTCCCTAATTCTCTCACGCTCACGCAAGCGTCTCACAGGAACATTGTGGTACTGATAGGATGATCTGGCCTTTATGTCAGTTCGTAGCTGTTCTTCTACGAGTTTTTCGATGAACAGAAATATGTTTGGATGCGGCGATGTAAAGTGGCTTGCAAAATATTTATGGAAACTTTCGCATGCATTGGTCGTTCTGACGGAACTTTGAAGACAAGTCCACAAGCTGGGCCTGTATAGATCTGGCAGTTAAAGAAATGTAGTAGGGTTGGTACATCAGGCTAATCGATATAAAGTTCGAAAACAACATAGTCGATATCTACAACAAAAAACCGGCTCAGTTTTCCAACAGGGGTCGGCGGCTTATTGGGCAATGCGTTGTATAACAGGTGAAAAACCGGCTCAGTCTTCCGTACCCCTAAGATAATGGTAAGCGGTGCAAATGCCACAGAGTGGCCGCCATTGTGCTGAGGCGCTGGTAAACCAAAACCCAAACTCAAAACGTCCTCAGGACTCTCTCTTATATCCTCCCCCCCTCCCACCTCTATCTATCTATCTATCTATCTATCTATCTATCTATCTATCTATCTATCTATCTATCTATCTATCTATCTATCTATCTATCTATCTATCTATCTATCTATCTATCTATCTATCTGTCTATCTATCTATTTATCTATCTGTCTATCTATCTATCTATCTATTTATCTATCTGTCTATCTATCTATCTATCTATCTATTTATCTATCTGTCTATCTATCTATCTATCTATT
>OZ007577.1:2067335-2147335 GCA_963931925.1 Onchidella celtica
CTCTGTCTCTCTCTCTGTCTCTCCCTCTCTCTCTGTCTCTCTCTGTCTCTCTCTGTCTCTCTCTCTGTCTCTCCCTCTCTCTCTGTCTCTCTCTGTCTCTCTCTTTCTCTCTCTCTCTCTCTCTGTCTCTCTCTCGCTCTCTCTCTCTCGCTCTCTCACCCCCAGTCTCTCTCTCTTTCTCTTATTCTTGCTTCCTCTCTTTTTTGTCTCCATCTCTTTCTCTCTCCTTCTCTCTCTCTCTCTCTCTTTCTCTCTTTCTCTCTCTCTCTCTCTCTCTCTCTCTCTCTCTCTCTCTCTCTCTCTCTCTGCCCAAATTAACGCAATGAGCAATTATCCTCAAAGAACACAGATCTAAATACGGTCTTTCTTTCCACTTCCCATTGATGATGCCGACGGCCCCTGAGCAGAAACACAATGACCTCTCCTGGCAGTTTGCTGACCATGAAAGTTATTGGAGAATAATCTGATGGTGAAACAGTCACGGAGCACCCTGGGGTGTTCATGACGTCAATGAAGAAACAAAAGTGGGGGTGACCCGTGGGGGGGGGGGGTGAATCCACTTTTAATGCAACACAGGAACCTGCTCAGATTTCATCTGTGTGATGTCACAGGAATTTTTTTTTTTGGTTAAATTTACCGAAACAATGACATAATAATATAATGGAGGCGCGTGCAACATGTTGTATGGATATGGACATTGCATATCCGTACAACATGTTTACCAAAAAGCGCGACTGATGAAGGTTTGCTGAAACAAAACTTGATATGGTGTTCACGAATTTAAAGTGACAACACATGGAATAGTCAGATGGACCTGGGGGGGCGTGAGGGTCTAGTCAGTTTGTATCAATGGGTGGTAGTCAGATTGACTAATCAGGCGAAAAGGGGTTGGGGTAACCATTGGTGATCGGCGTACACTCAAGTACATGTATATTATTAGTGCAGATCACGCAATCTCCGAGCAGAAGTCGGATTGTTTTGCTACTAAGAGGATTCATATTTTTAAAAACTATGCAAATTAACAAGGTCGGTAATATAGTATTCCGGTGTGTGTTCTACGTCATCGAATTGTGTGCGTTGTACGGATATGCACTGCGCTTCCTAATATAATATACAATATTATTACATGTATAAAATTCTTAATCTCAGAAGTCGGTGAGATGTACGAGTACATACGATAATAGTTCCTTTTCTGATAGGCTGATACCATTCCCTGTTTCGTATGTTGAAGGGTCATGTCAACCTGACATCGCAAAACGTGTAAGCCACTCGAGTTGTTATATTTTTATTTCATTGGCATACCCAAAAGTTATCTACCCTGACCGCCGCCGAGCCTGGCCAGTCATTCTCGAGCTTTTTTACTGCTATTGTTCTCTTTCACTGATGTCAGAATCAACGAATAACCATCTTTTACCTAACTTCATTAATGTTTTATGGTTGTAAATTATATGTCAAAAGATTGTTGTGGCTCTCGATACTGCAAGTTGTGTAATATTCCTGACCCATCCACGCTATCCCTCCCTCAGGGCCCGAGTAACACCTTCAGAGACCCTAAACATTTAAAGGACATTGATACCTCCTTATACAGTATAATGTTATGTATTTTAGGATGTAAACAAAGCAAAAAACATTAAAAATATATACAACAAAAAAGACTTTGAGCTTCCATGCATTTGACAGACGGACGTGCTTTTGTGCTGCTAACCAAGCAAGAGCTCGCAGCTAAGTAACATCTGTTTCGCCTCGATTCTACACATTTCCTGTTGAAACCTTTTATTGTTCAATTGTTTTGTCTCTTCCATTTTTTGTTCTTGATAAAGGCGAAAGCCGAAAATTCGTACATTTTCTGTCTTCTCTTTAGTTTGCTTTGTATCGTTTGGGTTTTATTTTTCACACAGGATTTCGCAACATACAACTTTTTCTTTTTGCCTGATTTTAACCAAAAAGAATCAGCTAGTCTTATTGCCAGCAAATACTTTAAATTTTTTCATTTATTCATTATTATCGTGGGGCTCATTTCTGTGGATCCTGTTTGACCTGCACCATTTGCATTTTTGGACCATATGGTCCGTTGTAAATCCTGCAATGAAGAATGTCTGTGGTGCTTCCCCCTCACCTCCCCCCCCCCCGGCTCCCCCTGACCTTGGCACCCTAAGCCCATGCTTATTTTGCTTCATGGCTAATCCAGCCCTGCCCCCCCCCAACCCACCCAAGCCCCTGGGGTGTTTGTAGCGGCAGGCTGAGACGCACTGGTCATTGCCATTAGCACTTCAGCGATACCTGTACATAATAACGCGGTCAGATACCGGTATTGGGACGTAATGCTGCGTAATTTAACCGCTGGCCATTTGGGCTGATTAATCAAAGTAATCGAAGACATGTATCTGAGGGTCAACAGCTTTTATTTGTGCTGAGGCTATCGAGAAACAACCCAGCAGGGCTCTCCAACGTCAGTGCGACGTAAATTTGTATGGAATTTCCGTAGCGTTGGTAGGATCATCGTAGGGGTGGATTTCCTACATCAAACTGACGTCGGTGCCATGTCGTAACCAGCAGATCTACGTAGGAACAATGTCGTTCCTAAGAGCAAACTTGACGTCAATCCGAAGGGTCGGTTGTCCGCAGGCTGGTTGGCTAGGAAAACTCTTCCATGTCTATACTCCAAACAGGGAGTGGCCAAACTTGCCTTACGTAAGACTAAGAGCCCCAAACGATCAACTTCAGATGTTCGAGAACCACAAGATATGGACAAAATTTATACATACGTTTTTATTGTTACATACTCATTTTTTTTTTTTTTGGTTATAAAAATGTTTACGTGTATGCAACATTATTTACTATGTATGCAGTTTTTAAACTGTTAATTTTGTATTAATTTCAGTAATCACATAGTACACAATTAACATAAATATACCAAATTTTAATGTTCTCAAAATCTTGACTCATGATTGTTTTATTAACAACAAGATTGACCTACCGGGCATTGCCCGGAATAAACAATGATGTGCTCCTTCTCTCTCTCTCTCTCTCATATAAAAGTAATAAACGACAGTCTTGCTTCAGAACTCATGCGCACCAGAACACTACGCACCAAACTGAACGCTTGAACTTTGGCAACTATGCTAGATTTATAAAAATCGCGGAACGATATGGCGGAACGAAAAATATCGGGCGGTGAAAAAGAATGAAAACACGCTAGGAGAAATTAAATGAACTATATTTAGTTTTATTTTTAGAAATTCGTTGCAATATTTAATCTGCAGTCAGATATCGTAAAAACCTAGTAATACTCGTTCTGTCTGAGCACAGAAAATTTCACGATTTTACATCCAGCCGTTTTTATACCTATAGAGCACAAAGTTTCAAAGTCTTCACTTATATATATAGATAGATACTAAACGTATTAAATACGGTGATGAACTTCGAGAAAATCAAAGAAGAACAGTCAACATGGTTTAAGTTGTGGTAGCCCATTTTTATTTTACTGGCTACTCATTTTCTAATTTGCCCTTAAATAATGACAAATACAATCTTCAGTCAGTCGCCATGGACAAAAGTTACTAAGCTAGGTATCAACCTCTGCATTAAAATCAGGATTTAAATTATTAAATATTTTTTACTAACCGCGGACATATTACATGTACGTTCGAGACCAGTAGGATCTCAGTTCATACCTAGTATTGAATAATTATAAAGCTTTTAGCTTAAATTTTTTACCTTCTTTACCTTGAATTTTAAGGAACATGAAACAAGAGCTCAGCCAATGTTTCCACTAGATTGATATTGAAGGTCAAAGAGTCGCATATGGTTCACGAGGCTCGGTTTGGCTACCCCAGCTCTGCAGAAAAGTGAAAAGACGCATTTTTTCACCCCTGAGACCATGTGGCGGATGACTAACCAAGACTGGCAAGTACCCAGTCCGCTTCCCCGCGTCAGTCTAACATAGATTTGTACAGGATTTTTCATGGGGGTGCTATGATTACCGCAGGGGAGGATTTCCATACGTCAAACCGACGTCGGCACGATGTCGTGCCCACCGGATCTACGTAAAAACGATGTCATTCCTAGGTGCAAACTTGATGGAAATCCTATGCAGCTGATTTCGTCAGGGTTGTTGGCTGGCTATCTTATTATAAAATAAAAAAAGTAGCGGGAGTAATTCATTGTGGTGCAATTTCGCCCCCTGTTTTGATCGACGCTACAGCCTAAATGACAGTTTCAAAAATTATAAAATTAATTTATTTAATTGTCAACTAATCCAGTCCAATCGCTTTTGAAGTTGTAAAAATGTAAAATATGATCTTTTTTTTGGTTCCCTGTAGTAAGCCCTACGCATCCGAAACGATGTATTAATACGCGTTCAATTCGGTGCGCGATATTTCCCTACCAGAAATGAGTGGGTAGTGCTGTGGTGCGCATGAAACCTGTAGTAAGACTGTAGAGTATGGGAAGCTTTGTAGACCAAAAGGAGAGAGAGAGATAGAATGGTGGGTTCACAGGTTTATCCCGGATAATGCCGGGAATTTCACCTAGTCATTTAAAAGAACTAAAACAAAAATAACCCAGAAAATCTGGGTGGGGGAGGGGGGAGGTGCAGCAAAGATTGGAACATAGATAAATGTATGTTTTTCTCCAGATTAAAATAAAATTTATAAACCAAAGAACGGACAAAATGAACCATACCCGCTTCCCCCAACCAATCCCCGTAGAAAAACGTACACCTTTCTGTCTATAGCTATCTCCATAGCACCAGGCCAAACTGCCCTTTTGGTGGCTAAGAAAAGCTAGGAAGAATGGCTCATTTTGCTCAAACACAAAGGGCCGTAATAATATAGGTGGCGCTCCACAAGTGGAGTTATACTTTCAAGCACTTTCGCTTTATCCGACTCGATGTTATCAATATGGCGAACGTTGCAAGAAGGATTTATTTAAATCTGTTTGGATTCTTGAGCATGATTAGACCAACATTAGGTGCAGCTATGGTGTTTTCTTGCCTTATGATGCAAATTACTGCATACACCGTGCATAGCTTTATTTAAAAAAATGTGTTTATCATGTGATTTTAGGCATCAGCCATTATCTCATTAAATGAGCTTATGGATCATATTCCCATGCAAAGTGATTTCTTGATTGTAAAGTCCGAGTTGTAGCCCTATGTACCTGAAATTGAAATACTTTTTTAAAAAAAATTCTTTTTTATGCTTGCAATTCCCCGATAACCTATCGCCTTTCTATACTCTAATCCTGATTGGCAGTGAAATAAATTATACTCCAGTGAACAGTGGGTGTGTTTTCTTAGTGTTTACTATATGAAAACTTATTTTATGTTGTGATTTGTATGATTGATCCGACTTAAACGTTAACCAATTACTTAAAGTGATATTGATATGAACGAAACATATTTACTGACAGAAGCAATAATATAATACAAACAAATTAGGTGGGAAATCTGAAACCAGGCAGGGATTGAGATTAAAAGTAGGTATTCAAAACTGATTTTGGAAAGTCGCTGTATAGACACTTAAATTAAGTTTTCCAATTGAAAGAACTCACTCTCCTAAGAATTTTGATACCAAATTTGTCTCTGTATCTCAATATTTGGCAAAGTTATGATCATCTGAATTTTCATGAGACACCACCGGTGTGTTATCACTGCAAACATGCCAAACTGTAAACACATTCTATTTAATACAGACAAAAAGCCTAAATTTTTTCAAGGGTTTAAATTATTAATAAGTGGTCTTTTATTTGAATCAAAAATGCCTCCACATTAAATTTCACTTTTTGACAAGGGAGACAAAAATGTAAAAATTTATCAGTTTTCACTGTCATCATAAAACATCAACAGATTGACTTGCAGAAGTAAGAAACACATCATTGTATTGGTTATTCGAAGGCCTATCCACAGAAGGATAAACGAAATGGTTATTTTCAAAATCAACAACCATATTGAAGCTTAATTAGGAGCAAAAAATGCGTAATTTCGCAAATTTTAAAACTCCATACAAAATCGACATACACATACACATACAACAAATGACTTTCCGTAGCCCAGGCAAAAATATACCAAAATAAAGATGAGTTATTCAATGTAATCCAAATATCAGTAAATTGTAATTTTGAGTCTGTGTGATCAGATCCATCTTGAAACGATATATGAGTGTTACTCAGTTCCCGCAGATCAGCGATTTTGGCCGTTAAAATGTCCGATAGTGACTACTGTGGGCTCATAATACGTGTATTAAAGTTATAACAGTAATTTCATGGAATTGAAAAATAACATTTGAAAGAGGTGTTATTTTCAATGGTATTATTGGTATGTGGCATTTTAAGTTATTTTATTTTGGTGCTGAGCTACAGAGGAATAAGAACGGATCGAGGCAGTGCCGATAACCACCGTGATTTTTGAAAAAAGGGAACAATGCAATAATCTGGCATTTTGGAGAGAAAACTACAGTTTATTATGCGCAGCCGTCACTCCATGGAGCATCAGTATAGGGCAAATCAAGCGGTCACTTCCTGGATCGGCTGCTGTTTGTTTACCTCCAGTTATTGCGCGCCCCCTATCGGATTAAGGGGAAATAATTTCAGCAAAATGAGCCATTAAAAGGGCCTGAGTACCAGCGGCAGTTACACCCCTTCTAATTTTAATCCCGTCAATTGTAACATATCGATGGGTACCTGAGCAAAGACCCTATCGTCAGTTTTATACATTTTACAGGAGAGCGATTTGAAATTTTGACATCAAGTATCAAATTTTTAATGTCTGTTACGACCTTTAAATCCCCCTCAATATTTAGACTAATTAATTCGATAGTGGAATTTTCATCATGTCAAGATGCAGTACTTACCAAGGCGAAACAGAATATGCAAAAAAAAAAAAAAAAAACGAAAATTTTCGAGTTACGATGTTTTTGGGCAGGCACCACACGATATATAATGTATTTTCAGAGGTTTGACCAGAAACTGGTGCTAAACGTGTCCAAAAACTGGAATATACAGTATCTACATATGTCTTGATGAACGCCATCGTCTTTGTCATGGGAACTGTTTCACATAGTTCCGTTTGTGGTAATTCCTTTTTTTTCTTTTTAAATTGTGAGTTTACCTTATCACCTGGGGTTCACTAGGTCATCTTGAATACCAAAGTCCGCTGCGCCAGACCTTGACCTTAATTCACGACAGGTTGCGCGTGTCATGACCAGCGGACGTGATCTTTTGTCGGTCTGGAGTGAGGTCAGTGGCAACCCCTGGAGACTTGTTTGTTAACAGAAGATTTCAAAATCTTTTTAAAATTAGATTTTCACTGTTTTTTCGTTTTTCATTCAAAGTCATGGCAAGTTAAGAAAGACTATCGGCGGCTCTGGCAAGATACAAGATTGGGTAATGTCTGATTATTAATTTTGGTGGAGGGGAGAGAAAGAGAGAGAGAGAAGGGGAGAGAGAGGGAGGGAGAGAGAGAGAGAGAGAGTGTGACTGAGTAAAAGGGAAATAACTTTTAAAATTAAAGTTACCTCAAACGTGTCTTAAACATTGCCTTACTTCCCTTTATTATTTTTTTGTATTAAATTTTTTGTATTTTGTACTTTATAATAATTATGCAAAAGTTACAACAGTCAGTGTTCATGACAACAGTCACGTTTGACACAAAATGTAGCCATAATTCTTTAATCTCATTTGGGAAATTTGCCTTCGTGTCGTTGCAGAAACGTCGTCGCTTCAGTGCAGCGCTGATCGGCGTTTTTTTATATTTTTTTGGAAGGTGGGAGGGGGTGGGTGGTAAGGATAAGTCTTGTTTAATTTTGCCCGGGCAGCGGCCCGTTCGATCTGCTCTTCTCAATTTCCAACTGCCAAGGTATCTTTAACGTGCACAACCTGCTCACGGGCCCTCTGAGTTTTTCGTCCTTATCCGAGAAGACTATTTCCTCGATCCTACCTATTAAAGGACCAGGGACAGGAAAATATGAGAAAAATCCCAAAATTCCAATATGCCTGCACCGAGCGGGATTTGAACCGGTACTTTCGGCATCAAAGGCGAGCACCTTACCTCCAGACCCCTGTGTCACCGTGTAGTAAGATTCTCACCTGGGACTGAGGTGTGGCAATGAATCCAGACACCCAGCACTGACTTTGTTTTTTTGTCTCTTTGTTTCATTTTCCTCACAAAGAGAAATCATGCTTTATCTCTCTGTTTTAAGACCTCCATCATTAAAAGCATTCATATTACATAAATAGACCTTTCTGAGATAGAACCCATTCTCGTGTGTTTGAGGTGCAAATGCCAGGAGCGTCGATCCTCCTTCAAAAGGGACATCTACCGACCTAGGATCCAGTCAGACAACATCATGCACCAAACGTAGTCACTGAACGAATGTTTCTCATACAAGTATTACATTTTCTCAGATCAGGGGATATTACCCGTGAAATGGACCAGTACGTGAGGGGCAGATTCTTAGTTCCCCTGGTTGTCACACCTCTCTCTCTCTCTGTCTTTTTTTTTCTCTTCCTCTTTCCCCCTCTCTCTCTCCCCTCTTTCCCCCCTCTCTTGCTCACTCTGTTTGTCTGTCTCTCTCTCTTTCAAACACACACACACATACGTACACACCACACAATCCCTCCATCTGCCTCTCTCTCATATTATCTCTATCTCTTACACACACGTGCAGACACTATCTCTCTCTGTCTCGCACTCTCTCTTTCTATCTCTCTCTCTCTGTTTCTCTCTCTCTTTTTGTCACACACACACACACACACATACACACATACAGACACGGGCATCATGAGACCGACCAGTTGGATTTGGATGATGACGTCATGACACTGAGTTTCATCCGAGAGCATGTATTTATAGAGAGATCTCTTCCGCCAAATCACGAAACTAGGTCGCTGCGGTAAACAAGAAATTGAAGAATTGAAAGAGACTGTCTTCACCAAAGACAGTGTGCATATATCTGTTTACTGCGGTTTGTTCATATTTTTGGGTTGATTTAAACTATTTAGAACCGTTTGTAAGTTCTTACACCCCGTGGAAATGCACAAACAGATATTGTTTACCTCAGCGACTTACTTTCCGCTCCATGCTAACAGTGGTTTCGCAGAGCCTCCTGTGTCTCGCAGTGCAGATCAATTAATAGTGAAACCTCTCTTATACATGCTCCCTGGTTTCATTTAGCCCCTCCCCCCTTCACCCCTCCCCCACGTCACCCAACTAGTTTGTTCTCATCCAAACGCAATGTCGTGACGCCATCACCCAACTAATTGGTCCCCCAACATCGACAAATGCGCCCGGAGAGCCTCAGTGATCAGGTGTGTGGCTAAGGGCTCCACGGACAGAAGGGACGACCATTCTGCCGGTGTAGGCCGTTCAGTAGCCTTGCCGGACTTCATCTGTTCTGCCAATTGTCATTATTACGCTCGGGTGGACAAGACACGGGGCACTATCTGTCCTTTGTCACGCGCTCGGGTAGATAGCCAGGGAGAAGACACACTAGACCCAGAAGAACTAGCCGTTTGGATTGACCTTCGTTTCCATGGATGGAGCAATACAGGTAAGTTCAGTGAAAACAACGTAACTGGTGTTTTCTGTATTGAACATTTTGTGTACGCTGCTGATCTGCCCGGTATCCGATACTGAAAGTGAATCTATTTGTTCAGTTATTTATTTCGCAGTTGGAGAAGGTCATGTTCCTAGTGAGCATTGAGCATTCTGTTGGACGTTCCGTATCACCACACTATATATTGTGTGTTTAGTACAATTTACTTTGTCCAAGCTCGGCATCCAACATTGAAATTGTTCATTCGTTTATTTGTTCGTTCATTTGGCGATTTTTCTATCTTTCTTCCTCTTCTTATTATTATTGTCAAGCTTATCGCTTTTCAGCGTTTTCAATTTACAGAAGGCCTACCATAATTATTGTCATTATTATTATTATTATTCTAAGACTCAAGGCAGCAAGAGACACAGTGAGATAGTTCAGCCACGATCGTCTCTTTTTATAGAGACGTGGTGGCAGAACCGGTTAAGCGATCTGTTTTCTTCTTGGCAAGGCGACGGGTGCCGTAGCAGAGGTCGCGGGTTCTAATCCCATCTTGATCATTTCGCTTTCTTCCTTCTTTTACTCCCGCTTTGCTTTTGTGAGCACTAACTAGGCACTAAAACCTTGGTTCGCCTGATAATTATTTTCTCTGAATTATTATTATAAGTAGTAGTAGTTGTTGTTGTAGTTGCAGATGTAGTAGTAGTAGTAATAGTAGCAGTATCATCACAGTTCTTATTATTAGTCGTATCATCACTTTTCAGTTTTTTTCAATTTACCAATAGCCTATCATTATTTTGTAACTAACTACCTGCATTGGCTCGCGCGCTACCCACGAACCGCTCGTCTCCCTCTCATCCACTAGTTTGAGAACACGTGTCATGTCCATGAAGGCTGCAAAGTGGCCTTTATCGTGCCGACGTGCCGTAAAAACTCAAACTCGTATCTTAACACAATGCAGGTTTAAAGAAGATGTCGTTGTTGTTGTTGTTGTTGTTGTTGTTGTTGTTGTTCTTGCTGTTGTTGTTGTTGTTGTTGTTGTTGTTCTTGCTGTTGTTGTTGTTGTTGTTGTTGTTGTTCTTGCTGTTGTTGTTGTTGTTGTTGTTCTTGCTGTTGTTGTTGTTGTTGTTGTTGTTGTTCTTGCTGTTGTTGTTGTTGTTGTTGTTGTTGTTGTTGTTGTTGTCGTTGTTGTTCTTGCTGTTGTTGTTGCTGTTGCTGTTGTTGTTGTTGTTGTTGTTCTTGCTGTTGTTGTTGTTCTGCTGTTGTTGTTGTTGTTATTGCTGTTGTTGTTGATGTTGCTGTTGTTGTTGTTGTTGTTCTTGCTGTTGTTGTTGTTGTTGTTGATGTTGTTCTTGCTGTTGTTGTTGTTGTTGTTGTTGCTGATGTTGTTGTTGTTGTTCTTGCTGATGTTGTTGTTGTTGTTGTTGTTGTTGTTGATGTTGTTCTTGCTGTTGTTGTTGTTGTTGTTGCTGATGTTGTTGTTGTGTTTCTTGCTGTTGTTGATGTTGTTGTTGTTGCTGTTGTTGTTGTTGTTCTTGCTGTTGTTGTTGCTGATGTTGTTGTTGTTGTTGTTCTTGCTGTTGTTGTTGCTGATGTTGTTGCTGATGTTGTCGATGATGTTGTTGCTGATGTTGTTGTTGTTGTTGCTGTTGTTGTTGTTGTTCTTGCTGTTATTGTTGCTGATGTTGTTGATGATGTTGTTGCTGTTGTTGTTGTTGTTCTTGCTGTTGTTGTTGCTGATGTTGTTGATGATGTTGTTGCTGTTGTTGTTGTTGTTCTTGCTGTTGTTGTTGCTGATGTTGTTGATGATGTTGTTGCTGATGTTGTTGATGTTGTTGTTGATGATGTTGTTGATGATGATGTTGTTGATGATGTTGTTGATGATGATGTTGTTGATGTTGTTGTTGATGGTGTTGTTGTTGTGCATTGTTGTTTCACACATAATGAAGGTCTCATTTTTTTTCTAATCTTGTTGAAGCTACCACAAAGAATAGTTATGAAGACATTAACAGCAAATCTACCTTTCCAATTCTCGTCAATGACAACAACAATATATAATAAGCCACATCTGACATCTCCCCATCGTTTAACCAGCGCAGTAGTGGTGGATCAACCTGATGTGTAGCTAGAGTGTCACTGTCAGGCTATTTGGTTTCAAACGAGCGCCAGCTGTTGCCTGTTCTGTACCAGGTGAGAACTACAGTCATGACTAAAATCGATCAATTCAGTTTAGCACAGGTGTTACCAGCCTTTCTCTATCCCGTTTGACCGGGGTAACTTTCCCAAAGAAAAGAAAATTGTACCACCCCCTCCCCCCCCCCCCCCCCAACTTGTTTCGTTCAGTAATCTGAGTTTACACTTCTACCATAATAAAGAAATATATGTAAATGAGGAAATTGTAAACTATTGACTTTAACATGGTTATGTTCTGTTCAAATGCCAGTCATACTCTAATGGGGCTGGAATGTAAACGTGTGTAAGCACCGAACACTTCACGAATAGGTGACCAAACAAAATGATGAAATTTGGCATACCAGCACAATTGTTGACGAGAAATGTCGTGGACACATCCTTTTGGGACAAGATTCAGTCTTTAACCCTGCAGTGCCCAGCATCCTATATCTGGAACACGTCACCAAAAACAAGTACTCCACTTGAAACATTTCTATATGTATCAACAAAATATAAGATTTTCAGTGAAAAATATCCATATTTCTGCATTCATTTGACCAATATAAATGAGCTTTGCACAGATTCAGGATTGCTGTGTTGGCTAAGTGAATAAATACCTGGGCATTTCAGGGTTGATATTATTTACTTAGGATTTTTTGAGCCGCAGAAAAGGAACACATTTACGTCCAGTAGAATAGAAAACTGCGATAACAAAAATTTCGTTCTCGCATCTCTTTACACATTTGCTGCTGGTGGAAAATCAGTTTTATCATATCTGTGCATTTCTGCCTGGAACTGTGCTGTAATCAAAGAGTTCATAATAAACCTAGAGGTAAGACTTGGTCACGTCACATGTCCGCAAATAGAAAGCCCGGCAGCCATCTTTTCTTACGGCAAGAGATTGCAAATACTGTGTCAAGGCCAGTGCTAACGAAAGTAGTTTTTGTCGGAAGGCCTCAGTATTTTATTCTTGTTCATTCCTATTTAGAGATGGAGGTTCAAATTCATCTGTGCATTTTGTATTTTGTCATAATTCATAATGTTTGTTTTTTTTCTTTTGGTGGGATTACATTTTTTACATTTTCGTGGTTCACCCAATCCATAAATTAAGTGTGCTCATTACTACTGTAATCCCCGTTCAAACAATCTGAAAGCCCCTATTATTTTAGGCATAGATTTGTTTACTTTAGCCGTACTGTCTAGGTCGAGGCAGGCTTGCCGTAAGTTGGCTTTACTTTAGCCGTACTGTCTAGGTCGAGGCAGGCTTGCCATAAGTTGGCTTTACTTTAGCCGTACTGTCTAGGTCGAGGCAGGCTTGCCGTAAGCTGGCCGCCATCTTTACTTCACCTACCGACGATGCCACGCGGAGACTTGCGTAGCGCTAGTCTGACCTCTAGCTATATATAACCTCTTTGGCTGTAATAGTAAGTTTCATTAGACCGTCCATCGAATCCAAGTGTCGCTATTAACAGAATCTAAATCTAGACCTATAGTTGGACTTGCTATACATACATATCAAAAAAAATAAAATTTCCAAGGTTTATCTCGCTGGGGTCGGCTAGTCACAATGATCTAGTTCTTACACATGTGTTTGAGCTCGTTAAGCTGGTGAAGAACAGATACTGGTATTGAAATATAGACTGACAGTCATACAAACAAGCAGACAGACAGACCGTCATACAAACAAGCAGACAGACGGGACGTAGATAGATAGATAGATAGATAGATAGATAGATAGATAGATAGATAGATAGATAGATAGATAGATAGATAGATAGATAGATAGATAGATAGACAGATAGATAGATAGATAGATAGATAGACAGACAGACAGATAGATAGATAGATAGATAGATAGATAGATAGATAGATAGATAGATAGATAGATAGATAGATAGATAGATAGATAGATAGATAGATAGACAGACAGACAGAAAGACAGATAAAAAAAATAGATAGATAGACAGACAGACAGATTAAAAAAAATAGATAGATAGACAGACAGACAAACAGACAGACAGATAGATAGATAGATAGATAGATAGATAGATAGATAGATAGATAGATAGATAGATAGATAGATAGATAGATAGATAGATAGATAGATAGATAGATAGATAGATAGATCCAGAGTCAGCAAAGTTACCCTAACTAGGTAGGCTAAATATAGCCCCCGGGGGTGAGGGTAAGTTTACTCCAGGTTGAAGACCTCTGCTCTAAAGGTTGAAACCTAGACTAGAGACGTACTGCAGTAACCTCGGTGTGATTGCAGTACAAGCCAAGACATGTAGTTATGGGCCCTACTGTATCTTGGGTACAAGTTCGGATCTGAGAACTTCCCGACGGTCCAGTGACTGTGCTAGGCTCCTGTCCCGCGGTGAATTACATCACTGGCTAAGACAAAAGCTGAACAGTGAACCCGAGACACGGGATAGGCATTCTGTGTGTCAGGGTGAACACAACTTAGTATTTTCTCTATTCCGCCTTGACATTAGATGACACTCCAATATAACAACAGCCTCATCATTACCATCTGTCCTACTGCATTGTAGTTGCATACGGGAGTATGAAAGCCTAAGGGAGTTTAAACCCCAACAGAAAATCCGGAGGGAGAGCCCCTAAGGTAGATTACAGGGAGGAATGCACCAAACTGTCTTCTGGCAGCTCCTGCAACACTGTTGATTCCATGTGTATCGACGATGTCGTTCCAATGGATCAAATCAACACTGTCGAGAGGGGGAAAGTGCACCATGGGCTAGGCACTTTCTCCATACCCACAGCCCAGGCATGCAGCACTTGCATCATTACCACCAGTCTCACTGTCTTTGACTGAAGGCTGATGTTAGGGGCGCGTAGTAGTTTACATTATAAGCCATTGGTGAACAGTGAACATAACTCTGTATTTTCTCTGTTTAGCTTTGCAATTAGACTGCGCGCCTTTAACAACATTATTATCTCCGGAATCGAAAACTGAATCGTTGGCCAGAATTTCCAAGTGTGAAATTCTTGAAAATCATCGCTGGCACCATCCGTGTGAAAATCATAGCTGGCACCATCCGTGTGAAAATCATAGCTGGCACCATCCGTGTGAAAATCATAGCTGGCACCATCCGTGTGAAAATCATAGCTGGCACCATCCGTGTGAAAATCATAGCTGGCACCATCCGTGTGAAAATCATAGCTGGCACCATCCGTGTGAAAATCATAGCTGGCAATATCCGTGTGAAAATCATAGCTGGCACCATCCGTCAAGTTCACTTATTTAGTTCCAGATGAAGAATCTCATCCATTATTGAGAATATTTTGTCGAGGGGTGCCTGTACAAACAGCGTAACTCAAAAATTTTCGATTTTTTTTTTCATTATTCTGTTTCGTCTTGATACATTTGGCATTTTGACATGATGCGAATTCCATTATCGAATTAATCGCTTTAATTATTGATGAGGATTTAAAGGTCGTAACAGACAGTTAATACTGCAAGTCAAACTTTCAAATCGCTCTCCTGTAAAATTTACAAAACTGACGATACGGCCTTTGCGCAGGGACACTATGTACATTTTGTCGGTTCTCTGATTGGCGCAAATGATTTAAAGTAAGGAACCTTAGTGTTTGATGTCTTTCTCGTTTCGCTCTAGATGTACCATTTTGCTTGTTTTAAGTTTTGATCATAGGCATGGAAACAGAGCAATAAATCCATGAATTGGTGACAATTTGTTCAGTGCGAAATGATACATGGTTAAGTATGTATACAAAGTGCCCTTATCCGCTCTCTGCCATTGAGTTTACAGCTCTCAAACAGCACCATCACGACCGCTGACCCAATGGCCCTGGCCCCAAGGCTAGCTATTATGGCGGACGTCTTCCATGAAGGTGACACAAGACACGAGCGCGGGTAATGCGAGATGGCCATATAGTCCTTGTTGTTGTCCAGCCTACATCTATGAGATTAATCAAAGTGTCCACTCATTAACTCTGAGGCGTACTGACCGGGCAGCGCTCACAGCGTACATTCGCAATCTCTCAAACAGGGCTCTGTGTACTCCAAAACTGTGTTCACCAGTTCGCGAGGTTAGTCATTGTTTCTTCGATCTCCAGTTTTCTGAAAAACTAGAGAGCTTATAACATCTTATGCACACTTTAACACTTGTTTAAAATGCGTCGTGGCACTTTTCAAGCTGTTTCACAGTTTCGGTTTATTCTGACCCCTTCACAGACTAATAAAATACCCAGACTGGATGATCCCATTGTGTGACGTCACAAAACAGCCCGCCATTTTAGGTTTACGGCTGCGACCGACGCTTCAGCATAGCTACAATGCAGCTGTCGCTAAAAGTCCATACGGTCATTATTTATAACAATAAAGAAAAAAAGCAGATATAGACAATAAAATGAAAGGATAGGCAAGTTAATGCATTATTAATACAGGTACAACCAATCTTGACAAATAAAAAGAAATTTCTACTGCAGATAGAACTAGAATCGGAATTTTCCGAGCGGCGGCCATGTTGGTTATACGGTCGCCGCCCGGGAAATTCCGTAAAAAACGACACCGCCCGAAGATCGTGTTTCCAGTCTGATTAATTTATTAGTCTGTGGTCCCCTTATCACAATACTAAAGCTGCAAATGCTTTACGTCTCATTTCTCAGTTGTGCAAAAAGTGGAGTTGGAACAAACGATAACGGAGGTCGTGACTTGCTGAAGTCCATTCTCTCCCTCCTCCATTCTTCTGTGTCTTTGAACTTCAGTGTAAGGACCATTAGGACCATTGCTGTGTCCAGCGGGGGGGGGGGGGGGGGGAGTTATTGTCAGAGACAGAAGGGGGGGGGTGACCATAGTGGTCAATAGTGCAGTGTTTAGAGCTCAGAATGCTTGAGTGAAAAACGGACTTGACTGTCTGTGACAATCATTGAGAAAGAAACAATAGTGGGTAATTTTGAGTATGGGGCAGGTTTAGTTCGGGAGGGGGCGGGGATCATTGTGTCCTTTTTACCATGTCACTAACAATGCCTGTAGTGACATGGTGGTGAGGTTTGGGGGGGGGGGGTGGTGGGGGGAGGGGCCGACGGTGATGTTCTGTACATGTTCCTGAACAATGGCCTGGTCGCGAGAATCTTTTTTACACTGCGTTGCCGGAAAGGCGGTACTTCTTTGGAATCCCCGTGACTATTTATAATAACCGCACAGGCGATCATTACGTCACCGAATTCCTTGGGTAAAGCCTGTTAATTGGAATTGGGCGTCACCTCCCACTAACATGGCTATATTTTTTTTATAACAGCCGAACAACCGGTGAATTCCTTGGGTAATGCCCACTCTAATGTAATAGTCTAAAGAAATAGCCGCGAGAACGTGAAAACTTCCTTGGTGGCAGAATGTTGTTGAACATACTCTTTGCGTCTCATCCCTCGAGACCCGCTCTCACACATTGCTGTGGTTCCCACCTGTGTGGTATAAATCTAGACCTAGATCTAGATCTAGATTCAATTGTCATTAGATATCTCATCAGTCAAAGCTCACACACCCTCATATCTGTGTGATAGAAATCTGGATCTAGATTTAATTATCATTAGGCTACATATCTCAGCACTCATGGCTCACACTCTCCTGTTATGCAATATATAAATCTAGATCCAGATTTAATTATCTTTACAAATTACATATCTCATCACTCAAGCCTCACACTGTCATATCTGTGTGATATAAATCTAGATCTAGATTTCATTATCATTACATATCTCATCACTCAAGCCTCACACTCTCATATCTGTGTGATATAAATCTAGATCTAGAATTAATTATCATTACATATCTCATCACTCAAGCCTCACACTCTCATATCTGTGTGATATAAATCAAGATCTAGATTTAATTATCATTACATATTTCATCACTCAAGCCTCACACTCTCATATCTGTGTGATATAAATCTAGATCTAGATTTAATTATCATTACATATTTCATCACTCAAGCCTCACACTCTCATATCTGTGTGATATAAATCTAGATCTAGATTTAATTATCATTACATATTTCATCACTCAAGCCTCACACTCTCATATCTGTGTGGTATTGATACAGATTTAATTATCCTTACATATCTCAAGAGATTTAATTATCCTTACATATCTCAAGACTCACCCTCTCATATCTGTGTGATGCTGGCTAGATCTAAGCATAATTTTATCTTTCATCGCTCATGGCTCAATCTCTCATATTTATTGCTGCTGGTCAACAGCTCTGTGATAGGAGATTATATTTAATTAGGCCTATGATTTCATATTTTATTATTCATATCTGTGTAATACAGATACATTAAATTATTATGTTGTATCTGTACATTGCACATATCTGATCTAGATCTAGATCTAATTCTTCTGTGACGGAAATGACGGGTTTACTTTCATCACGTTATTCATAAATTATTAAAACTGACAACTACCTGAGATGAAGTGCTCGGCACAAACAGAATGGGTCGACTCACTTTTTTTTATGTCTAGATCTAGATCTATTGGTTGGTAGCTTGTCAACCATACCACAGTCGAACAACGTTCAGTCAATTCTTTCACTTCCTTTCCTTTGCTTACACGAATGGTGGGGAATCTGACCAACTTTCATCCATCCTTTCCACCCCTGTCGCGCGTAGCAATCAACGATATTGCAGCTAGTAGGCATTTTAGTTAACAAAACCGCTTCGATATAATTATCTCTAAGTTACACTAATCAGCTGATCCACCGGCGGAACAATCGCGATGGCTGAAAAACAAAACAAAAGCACAATGTGACGTCATGCGCATTCTACCTATAAGTTTAGCCTACAGTTGGCCGATGACGGAGCGGGAAATGCCTCCTACTGCGCATGCGATATTTTATTATCCTCATAAAGGGTGAGGTGGTGACGTAGAGCTTTGTTTGGCTTTCCGGCAACGCAGTGTAAAAAAGATTCTCGCGGCCTGGTCATACATCACACAATACAGGTGGAGATTTCAGGTCTAGCTTAGGTGGTACTGGTAGTCCGGTCCAGGTGCAATAGAGCAGTTCCCAATTATCTCTCTCTTTGTCGCTCTCTCTCTCTCTCTCTTTCTTTCTTTCTCTGTCTCTGGCTCTCTTTCTTTCTTTCTCTCTCTCTCTCTCCCCCTCTCTTTCTATCTCTCTCTCTCTCTCTCTCTCCCTCTCTCTCTCTCTCTCTCTCTCTTTCTTAAACTATTAATTACCTGTGATTTAAATGTTACTTCCCACTTTGGAGATTAAAAAAAAATCAACCTGTGTGCGCTTCAAACAGGAGGGTCGTTTGTTCTAGTCTCTGACTGGGCAACTAAAAAAAATCACCCGTGTGCGACTCGAACTTACTAATAAACTGTTGTTTGAGATAATGGTTGTTTTTCATCTTCTTGTAGCTTTTAAAACAGTTGAAGTTTGTTGTAGTTTCCAGACCACTTCGTCTCTCTCCCGTAACAGTTCGTGACTGTTCTCTCACTCTCTAGTCCCATAATCCACCAGGATCGTAGGGGCGTTGCATGACAGAGAGCCTCGTCAGGTGTCTCCACTTTTCACGGTTGTTTGCGAGCGCCTGGGTTTGGGCGAAGGATTTCCCGGTCCACTCCGCAATGTTGTCGGTCCATCTCTTCCTTTGCCTTCCTCTTCTTCTCCTCCCCTGCACAGTCCCCTGAAGAATGGCCTTGGATAAGCCACAAGGTCTTGTTACGTGGCCATACCATTTCAGTTTTCTTCGTTCCACAGTAGACAGCAAGTCTTCATAATGGCTCATGTGTTGTTTCACTCTACTGCGCACCTCCTCATTTGTGACGTGGTCAGTGTATGAGATGCCAAGGAGTCGTCTAAAGCATCTCATTTCGGCTGCTTGGATCTTCCTCTGAAGCTCTGCCGTCAAGGTCCATGATTCACAAGTATACAGAAGGATGGAGATAACGAGGGCATAGAGTAGTCTGAGTTTGGATGTGACTGAGATGTTTCAATCTTTCCATATTGGTCTTAATTTTGTTAGCGCCCCTGTTGTTTGTGCAATTCTTGCATGGACTTCTGGCTTGGATCCTTCTTGGCTGATGATAGCACCAAAGTACTTGAACTGGTCGACTGTTTCAAGCTGTTGACCACTGACCGTGATTTTGGTTTTGATGGGCTCGTCACTATTTCTCATCATCTTTGTTTTCTCGGCATTAATTTCCATGCCATATCGGGTTGATGTTTCATCCAGTCGTTTCATCAGTCTGGCGAGTTACTGTTAGTAAGACAAAAAAAATGAAAATAGTATGTTTTACCCTCAAATGTCTTTGGATTTTTCGGGTAATTTGTTCAAATGTTCCTATGGGTTAGTTTGATGAACGATATTTTGCTCCATGAGTGAATGGGTAAGTTATACTAACATTTATTATTATATATCAATCTTTTCAACATTGAATTTGCTATCATTCTAATGTGGTCTAAGGTTTGTCTTTTATCATTATGTGTAATTTTAGGTCTTGTTTTACAGATACAAACGGGAAACTGTTCTGCTCAGACAGATCCAGAACAAAATTAGTCAGAAGGCAAAAAACACCTACTAGAAGTCAAGTTCACCAATTCCTGATATTCATAAAGTACAACCATTTTTGCAACAGGTATCCAACTTTCATGAAATTCTATTGACATTTGACTGAAATAGGCTGTTGTTGTTTTTTTAATAATCCATGCAAAAAAGGCAAAAATTATTATCATCGTCATCATCATCATACCCGGTATGATCAGTAGGAGACATTACATAAGTGCGGGTGCGGGTTGACCCGCACCATGTGAATGTTATTTCTATTCGAAGAAGGCGCTATGTCTGCGGGTCCATGAAAGAATTGATTTCTGACGTGGACTCGCAGTGCATCCTGTTGTAACTGAAGGAACCTGAAGTCAACAAGCTGATGTAACAGATTTTTTGTATCCTATTTACATTCATGCCACATTGACATACTTTACAGTACGGACCTTTTCCCATGACATTTTTAACTTTACTACTATTCAATCTTATCTGTAAGAACCAGCGGGCTGAAGTCTAGCCCAGAGAGAGATAACGACAAAACCGTGGAGGGTGACAAGTGGTTGTTATCGCACCGAAGGGCCGCGAAACTGAAACTCATAACTCAAACTCCATTAGTTTAACCTTATACGAGAGGTGCCTGGTTAGGCTTTGGCAGGAGATGGCAAAGTAAATAAACAAGACAATAGGCGGCTCCTGGCTTGTGACTGTGATACCGACGTAAGCATTGGCCTCAACGATCTTCAATGACACTTGAGTATTTGACAGACCATGAAACCTGACATGTAGCAGACTCGCATTGCCACACACATATAAATTTATATTGACTGCACGGTTTTTCTTCTTTTTTTCTTCCCTATATAATGTGTGTGTGTGTGGAGGGGGGGGGGATTAATTTGTTATCCATATATCTATTTCGTGATCCATGGCATGGGATTTCTACGGCAAAACAATTATTGAGTTGCTTTTATCTATCTATCTATCTATCTATCTATCTATCTATCTATCTATCTATCTATCTATCTATCTATCTATCTATCCATCTACCTATCTATCTATCTATCTATCTATCTATCTATCTATCTATCTATCTATCTATCTATCTATCTATCTATCTATCTATCTATCTACCTTCTATCTGTCAATCTGTCTGTCTGTCCGTCTGTCTCTTTGTCTATCTATCTATATAGCTATCTATCTATCTATCTATCTATCTATCTATCTATCTATCTATCTATCTACCTTCTGTCTGTCAATCTGTCTGTCTATCCGTCTGTCTCTTTGTCTGTCTATCTTATAGATCTATCTATCTAGATATCTATCTATCTATCTATCTATCTATCTATCTATCTATCTATCTATCTATCTATCTATCTATCTATCTATCTATATATCTATCTATCTATCTATCTATCTATCTATCTATCTATCTATCTATCTATCTATCTATCTATCTATATATCTATCTATCTATATATCTATCTATCTATCTATCTATCTATCTATCTATCTATCTATCTATCTATCTATCTACCTTCTATCTGTCAATCTGTCTGTCTGTCCGTCTGTCTCTTTGTCTATCTATCTATATAGCTATCTCTTTATAGATCTATCTATCTAGATATCTATCTATCTATCTATCTATCTATCTATCTACCTTCTGTCTGTCAATCTGTCTGTCTATCCGTCTGTCTCTTTGTCTGTCTATCTTATAGATCTATCTATCTAGATATCTATCTATCTATCTATCTATCTATCTATCTATCTATCTATCTATCTATCTATCTATCTATCTATCTATCTATCTATCTATCTATCTATCTATCTATCTATCTATCTATCTATCTATCTATCTACCTTCTATCTGTCAATCTGTCTGTCTGTCCGTCTGTCTCTTTGTCTATCTATCTATATAGCTATCTCTTTATAGATCTATCTATCTAGATATCTATCTATCTATCTATCTATCTATCTATCTACCTTCTGTCTGTCAATCTGTCTGTCTATCCGTCTGTCTCTTTGTCTGTCTATCTTATAGATCTATCTATCTAGATATCTATCTATCTATCTATCTATCTATCTATCTATCTATCTATCTATCTATCTATCTATCTATCTATCTATCTATCTATCTATATATCTATCTATCTATCTATCTATATATCTATCTATCTATCTATCTATCTATCTATCTATCTATCTATCTATCTATCTATCTATCTATCTATCTATCTATCTATCTATCTATCTATCTATCTATCTATCTATCTATCTATCTATCTATCTATCTATCTATCTATCGCCCCTAATGTTCAAAAAAAAAAGGAAACGAAAAAAATAAACAGAGTAAAGGAATTTTTGTGTCGGGTGTGAAAATCTTGTCAGATGAGAATAGATGAACGCAGAGGGAAATCTGTCTGCCTGCCTGTCTGTTGGTCTGTCTACCTGCCAGCCTGCCTGCCTGCCTGCCTGCCTGTCTGTCTGTCTGTCTGTCTGCCTGCCTGTCTGTCTCCCTGTCTGTCTGTCTGTCGGTCTGCATGCCTGCCTGCCTGCCTGTCGGTCTGTCTGTCTGTCTGTCTGTCTCCCTGTCTGTCTGTCTATCGGTCTGCATACCTGCCTGCCTTCCTGCCTGCCTATCGGTCTGTCTGTCTGTCTGTCTGTCTGTCTCCCTGTCTGTCTGTCTGTCGGTCTGCCTGCCTGCCTGCCTGCCTGTCTGTCTGTCTGTCGGTCTGTCTGTCTGTCTGTCTGTCTGTCTGTCTGTCCCGTCTTCACACTGAGTGATCTATATACTACTCTCTATTACATCAACCAATCTTGAACCCTAGGGCTGCTCACAGAGACATAGCCATGAAGTTCGACACTCGGGGTGGGTTCACCATGGGACCTACCCCAGCGTCGGAAAACATTACATGGGGGTGAAAAAGGGCAGGGGGGGGGGGGGATTGTCTGTAAAAAGTTCGTAACCTTTTCAGGTAAGGTATTAATTAAACAGTTTTTATTTTTTTCTCAACGAAGTCAGGATTGCATGTACAAATCCTATATGAGCAACGTGTTGCTCCGGCACAGACAAATGATCTGTGAAAAGTTCCACTTAAAGAATCAGAATGCGTATTTTGGCGCGGGGAATTTTATCTTGTAGTATCTACAGATAAATGTTTGAAAAAAAAACTTACATTTTATTTATTTCAGAAATATAATTCGATTAAATCTTTCCCTGTTTCTTAAGTTCCAATTACCTGCAATAAACAGACTTCGCTGTGTAAATTGTGTGATTTCCCGCATATTTTAACTCTTTGTGTGCCAATCACCGATACATGTATATCGGTGCAAAAGAATGCTGGGCTATTTTGTTTTTGGGAAGAAAGAAAGTCGACCTGCTACTAATAAATGTTACTGCAGTTAATCTTCATTCACCTCCCCCACCATTTTGTTCCTGTATAGGCAAACCTGGAAATATTCATGGCACACGAAGAGTTAATTTCTGTGTACTGGCTGAAAGTCTCGGCCTTGCCGGGGATCTGTTTATTGGTATCAGTTCTGGGTGATTATAATGTTTCTGCTTCACCCTGTCCCGTCCTTTAGGTTTATTTTCTTCTTGTTGTTTATTTGTTTATTTGTTTGTTTTTAGACAAGACTGACTGCACCCCCTCTAGGTTAACATCCTCCCCACCCGCGGGCATTCATGAAATGGCAGTAATCTGCACATTGGGCCGGGCTGTGTGTTTTAATAGTGAACATATCGCAGGAAGTGATGACCTCATGGGCTCGTGGAAAAGAAAGAATCAGGGGTAAAATTACCGACACCAAGCGAACTCAAAATAAAATAAATACTTCCTCAACATTTCACGTCTCCACACCCCCCCACCCCCCCCCCACCCCCACCCCCCCCCCCCAAAAAACAACCTTCTGCAGGTCAAAGGGAAGGCACCTGTAAAAATGTCCTGCAAATCGGAGCTGTGTTAGCCGTGGCAGGTTTTGTTCAAAATCACTCGAGTTTTTTTTTTACTAGCACAGTAACACCCGCATGGCCCTTGAAATGCGCGCCAGGACACTGCGCACCAAGCTTGATATGGTTATTTTTGTATGACATGCACGGTACTCAAGTCGAAACAAAACAAAGGCAGGAGAGAGGCCATCATTGTTGAGGAGAAAGCATTATTCGATGTTTTTAGGCCTATTTTCATTTATTACAAAATTACGATACTTCGCTTTCATGTCAAAGGAGTAGACATAGTAGCAAAAAGAACTATCTTTCACATGTAATTTTTCAGGTCTGGGCACTTCTTCCTCGCAGCAGTGAATTTTTTTCCTTGCTGTTTTTTTTATATAGATTATTATAATAAGATGAGGGTCCCACCGAACCTGAAAAGTCCCGGGCTCCCAAAGTTCTAACTCCGGTCCTGCCAGCGTCTGTAGGTCCCATGCATCGTTAGACATTGATAAACCTAACCAAGATCCCTTTTTAGGCGACTGGCGGAAAAGGCTCTCGCTGCTTTTATTTTTCGTGTTCGTCTCGCCGTGGGATAAAGTGTAGTGGGCGGGCGGTTTGTCAAGCCTGACGGAGAGAGACACCCGTGAAGACTCGCGCGCTGGCTTGCACATGGTGAACATCCACGGCCGAGCAGGAGGACCGTGTGCCGTGCACACAATGTTGGGATAGAGAGCGAGAGAGAGGGGGAATCACCAAAGCCATTGTGTTCAATTCAGTTTGAAATTATAAGGCATGAAGTGTTAAAAGGTACAACTAGATCTAGCACAGGTGCTTTCGTGTGATAATTTCCTTCCTGTGGAGTGTAGCTGTTGAGGCTGGTCATTTTTTTCCTTCTAGTATTTGGTTGGGTAAGTAATGCTCTATGGACATGTATGTATATTATCGCCAATAGCCTAGCTATCACTAGTATCAGTAGCCTATCATGTCCTAGATCTAGTTCAAAGCAGCGGGGGGAGAGGCAGCTGTATATTTTGCGCTCCGTGAATGGTGATGACTTAATTAAACTGCACTTGAAGTATACGAAAATAAATTAGAAAATAAATAAACCTTGCCCCACTCCCACCTCGCCCCTTTCTATTTCTCCCCCCCCCCCCCCCAAAACAGTTGAGCTACCATTAAATCCACCTATTCAAGACTACAACACCGGCTGTGTTCGAGGGTGTGATTACGCTCGTGATTCACTGACTTATTAATGAATCACACGTGGCAATAGAGAGACCTGTATACTTTACATCTAATGTTTATAACATGACCACCCAGTTAAGGAAAAATAAACCGACCATAGTCAACATAGCCACGAAAGTGAAAAATCGAGTTTTTCAAGTTTGAAAGTCCCCAAGTAACCTACATTGTTGATGGAGATAAGAAAAGGAACCTGTTTCATCAGAGGGAGGCTGAACTGAAGCAGAAAAAAAAAACTGGGCTTTGAGGCAAAATAGGCATTGGAATCATATTTTTTATTTTTTTTTAACAGCCAAAAAAATCTTTAAAATTGGATTATGGTCGTTCCTCCATCTGGATCTTCATCTACACAGTGTTCAAACATCCGCCTTCAATTGACAGTGTATAATGTATAGATCTAAAGTCGGCTTATCAGTAGACGCAATTTTTTCACCGACACAGCCTGGTCTGTCTGACCGTAACTGTAAATTATAATACGCGATCGATGACTAATTGATAAACGAGAGGGGGCACGTTGATCCAAGGGCAAGGGGCTCGCCTCTCGTGCAAAAGATAACGGGCTCGATTTCTGGTCAGTGCAGGCATGTTGGAAATCTGGGGGAATTTCCCGTCCCTGATCCGAAGGTAGGTAAGATCGAGCACCTTCTACGACCTAGTCTTCTGGGATTTATTTTTAAGGATGAAAAACTAGGAGGGCTCGTGTGATGCACGTTGCGCACGTTAAAGATACCTTAGCGGTTGGAAGTCAAGAAGAGCAGGCGTGTCAAGGCCGCTACCCGTGCAAAATTCATAAAAGTAATCCCTACACCCCCCCCTCCTCCCTGAAATGGGATCAAACAAGTACACAGGTACTACAAAAAGAAACATGAACAAGAAAAAGAACATACAAGAACATGAGAGGTATAAAGGCTCCTCCGAACACAAAGATCTCCAAAGCAATTGATGGCGAGAGAAGCCCGTGAGAAAAGAAAAACCACAACAGTCCAGGTGGACGCCGAGTACCGGGTTTTTGTAGTCTTTTTTTTGGAGGTGTATATCCGTACAACACGTTGTATGGATATGGACAGTGTATATCCGTACAACATGTTTACCAAAAGCGCGACTGGTGAAGGTTTGCTGAAACAAAACTTGGTACCGGTATGGTGTTCAGCAATTTAAAGTGACAACACATGGAATAATTAGATGGACCTGGGGGCGTGAGGGTCTATTCAGTTTGTATCAATGGGCGGTAGTCAGTGACTAATCAGGCGAAAAGGGGTTGGGGTAGCCATTGGTGATCGACGTACACTCAAGTAGATCTATATTATTAGCGCAGATCACCCAATCTCCGAGCAGAAGTCGGGATTGTTTTGCTACTAAGCCGATTCATATTTTTAAAAACTATGCAAATGAACAAGGGCAGTAAAATAGTGTTCCGGTGTGTGTTCTACGTCATCGAATTGTGTGCGTTGTACGGATATGCACTGTCCATATCCGTACAACATGTTGTTCGGATATGCGCTTCCCTCGACCAAACAGTATGATTGAACGTACCTCAATTGAAAAACACCCACAACAAGAAAACTTGACTACTGAGACCGCCATGTTCATGACTGGTCCACTCTTGTACGGTTCCTTATTTTTTTTATAAAGTTTGCAAATTTCATATTAAATATATATTTCCAAGAGCCAGTCAGAGATTGTGTACTGTACTGTCTACCAAAGTTAACATCCTTTAATGCTGCTAAAACACTACATTTCTTGTTCTTCAAAGCCATTTCACTATAAGCATCATATAATAATGGAGCTTGGGCCCAACTTTGTTCCCGCAAAGGCTTTTTTACTACGCAACGTAGAGAAATGAAACTTGGCACATGTATGTAAAATTTATTAAGCCTGTACGTGTCGAGCTCATTTTTTCCCGAAACTCTTTACTTTTCCCAGAAATTCAGTTATAATTATCAGTTATCAATTCATGATTGCGAATACGGCGTGATAATGTACTTCCGTCAATTTCGTCATTTCCGCCTCTTACCGGAAATGTAAACTCTCGAACTAGAGTTCACTTGAGATCCAACCACGCCAAGAAAATTTTGATACCAAGTATAATGTTATACAGATGAGGTGAGTGCCATTCATTCATACCAAGAAAACTGTGTAGAAACATTTATAGTGTGCTTCAAGCTCGAAATGAAATAGTTTTATTATAGATCTCGGAGTGTCAGTCATGCCAAGAAAACTTTGTCGAAAGGCTAGGCCTCTCACACCTCAAACTCTAGAGCTAATGCTTAAAGAAAGGAAAATGTAATAATCTATTATAAAAAAAAAACTCGCTTTTTTTTGTAAAAGCCGTAGCTCGGCTATCTGTGCACCAATCGAGCTCAAATTTTGCATACAAATTTCTTTTGGTCTGAAGTTGATTCCTTGCTACACTCATTGCTGAACACTGTCCGTAAGTATTTTTTTGAACTACGCAAATTTGCATTTGTTCCAAATAAATACCATCCGGGCGTGAGTTTTTATGTGGCATGACGTCACTGAATTTGCGGTCCACCCTGCGACCTCAACGTCCGGTTCCCCAAATTTGAAACCGTGCTTCCGAGTCCATCCATAACATTCGTGGTTCTTGCTGCACTTTGCTGTGCCAACGGCCAAGTAATGCTGCCTCCATTGCAGCCACCCCCAGACCTACTCACAACACTTTTCACTACCCCCCCCCCCCCCGCGAATTTCGCGGGTTCAATACTTGTAATATAAAAAAAAGAATCACGGGATTTTGAACAAGATCTACTGCCGCTCACACAGCTCGGATTTGCGTGAAATTTTACATGTGCCTGCCCTGCGGCCCGCAAAAGGTTCTTTTTTAGATTTGGAGTCTTGGAAAGGTGGGGAAGTATTTTTTGAGTTTGCTTTATGCCGCTAATTGTCTACTTTTGATCCTCCATTTTTTACGAACACATGAGCCCATGACGTCATCATTTCCTGAAAAATTGTCCTATCTATCTATTAATAGCCAATTTTTTTGTGGATGACCCAAAGTGTCTGGACATCAATGAATGTCTTTGTGCTGATTCCTTTCGGTCTGGAATGCTGTGCTTAACCATTCGAAGACTGGGGCAATTACTAGTAATATTAATAATGTATAACGGCTTGGGGAGGCAATGCCAGAGAAAGCGACAAGAGCTAACTTAACAACACGGTCACAAAGGACACTTGCAACACGACAGGTACGGTATTTTCAGTTTTGACCATCTCTACTCAAATGCAATATCCACCTGAAATGACAGTCAACATCCCCTGTTTCACCAAATTTGTAGAACATCCAGGAGCAACAGAGTAATAGTGGCAGAGCTGCCAACCCATACGAGTTTTCGTATTTTCATACGAATTTCGGCCCAAAATACGGGAATGCAATTTTGAAGCGACAGCACGAATTTGAAAATACGGAGTCCTGGATACCATATGTCTCCGATATGCGATGTTGTTCCCGAACTAAGTAGCCGTCACAACTCCAATACATGTATTACACAATTTAGACGACGACTGCTTATCGCCGGTATCGATAACGAGTTGAAAGTCACGAGCTCCCGCGGGCCAAATATCCATGGAATGTCATTGTGATCTTTCCTGACCTTGGCGTATCAGGCCTTAGCCTAGTCCATAGTATGGGAAAACACCATGCGGGCGAAAGCATAGCGATAAGATATGCGATACGCGAAAGATCGAAACGTACGTCACACGAGTTTTACTTTCTCCTAAGGAAGTGTATATCCGTACACCATGTTTACCAAAAAACGCGAATGGCGAACGTTTGCTGAAACAAAACTTGGTATGGTGTTCACGAATTTGAAGTGACAACACATGGTATAGTCAGATGGACCTGGGGTCGTGAGGATCTAGTCAGTTTGCATCAATGGGCGGTAGTCAGATTGACTAATCAGGCGAAAAGGGGTTGGGATAGCCATTAGTGATCGACGTACACTCAAGTATATTAAAGTCTAAATTGAGCAAAAAGAAAAAGTTGTATGTAGCGAAATCCTGCGTGAGAAATAAAACCCAAACGATACAAAGCAAACTTAAGAGTAGACAGAAAATACGCAAATTTTCGGCTTTCGCCTTTTTCAAGTGAAAAAAAAAAAAAACGAACAATAAAAGATTTCAACAGGAAATGTATAGAATCGAAGCGAAACAGGGTACTTATCTGCCAGTTCTTGCTTCGTTAGCAGCACCAAAGCACGTCCGACTGCCAAATGCATGGAAGCTCGAAGTGACTCAAGTATTATTATTAGCGCAGATCACGCAATCTCCGAGCAGAAGTCGGATTGTTTTGCTACTAAGCCGATTCATATTTTAAAATACTATGCAAATTAACAAGGTCAGTAATATAGCATTCCGGTGTGTATTCTACGTCATCGAATTTTGTGCGTTGTGCGGATATGCACTCTCCATATCCGTACAACATGTTGTTGGGATATGCGCTTCCCTCGACCAAACAGTATGATTGAACGTACCTCAATTGAAAAACACCCACAACAACAAGAAAACTTGACTACTGAGACCGCCATGTTCATGACTGGTCCACTCTTGTACGGCAATCGAGTCACAACTTGAACTCGCGATTAGGCAAAGCAGGGCTGTTGTTTTGTTTTGTTTTGTTTTGTTTTGCTTTGTTGTTCTTGGTGGCGCGGTATCAAATTTAATCCGGCGATAATGTGTTTTGCACGACAGGCCCAAGGCAGATATATGGAAGACAAAGCCGCACGGGTGATGTGATAAGAATAGGATCAAGGTCAGACATGCTAACTCGCAAGGCCACACAATTTATAAATATTACATGCCGCAGATGTGCAGGGAAGTGACTTTAGAAACTCTGTGTGCACATAAGAATATACAATTAAATAACTAATGAAATTTCGATTAGTTTTATCAGTCAGTTCTAAATTGTTTTGTGTCATAGTTATCTTCATATTTTTAAGCCTCTGTTAAGAGATTTGAAATGTGTGAAGTTCGCGCCAAAATGCCACATTTAGCTATGGAAAATCCAGATGAGCCTATGGAAAACCTATGCAAGTTTCAGAGACAAATCTGTACCAGCCCTGAGTGTACTATCATTATACTGCAATTGTAGTTTATCTTTTAGGATACTTCTTGCATTGCATTTTCCTTTTACCAGACATAGAATTCCACATCTTTGGTATTGTATTTATGCCGTTATCATTTCTATATTAACATACAGATGGATTTGTGAGGTGTTCACCCGCGTTGTCGAAGGCAACCTTTGGTGAGAACTGCCAGACGCTAGATAGGATAAGATGGTTTGTGTTCAGGGTTTGGCACCGCCACCTGGCGATGAATACATGGGAGACGTTAACCATGGCTCAGTTTACAAAGCAGAATAGAGAAGATATTGAGTTTTTTGTTCACTGTTCAGCCATCACTCTAGACCTTGCTAGAAATCGCTTACTTTGTTATTAAAAGTTAATTGTTTGGAGGAAACATCTGGCCATTTTTTTTTGTTTCTTTTAAGTGCGGTAGCGACGTAAGGACATTGTTTATTGACTTACTGTCAGGCCGGAGATAGATGTAATAAGTATACTTTTAGGATAAGATAGGACAGAGGTGGGTGACAAGCCCCCTCCCCCCCCCCCTCTCTCTCTCTCCCTCTCTCTCTCTCTCTCTCTCTCCCTCTCTCTTTCTCTCCCTCTCTCTTTCTCCTCTCTCTCTCTCTCTTTCTCTCTATCTCTCTATCTCTCTCTCTTTCTCCTCTCTCTCTCTCTCTCTCTCTCTTTCTCTCTATCTCTCTCTCTCTATCTCTCTCTCTCTCCTCTCTCTCTCTCTCTCTCCATCTCTCTCTCTTTCTCCTCTCTCTCTCTTTCTCTCTCCTCTCTCTCTCTCTTTCTCTCTCTCTTTCTCTTTCTCTCTCCCTCTTTCTCTCTCTTTTTCCTTCACCTATCCTTTTCATAGTAGCCTTGTTTTATGGAAACGATTATGGGTAAGTTAAAAGATATTGCATAGATGTTTCCTTACTTGGAATTAGCTTCTGCAAGCGAAAGAGATCTATATTGTGTCTTACTTTCTGTACAACTGTAGTGTACGATGCACTGGCTCAGCGTGTGGTCACTAAATCCTCTTGCAAGTTAAGAATTCTATTCATTTTGCGGGTCATTTCTCAGTCGCTAAAAATTGTATTCTCTCACATAAGCTACTTGGTCGGGACCATAAAAATGTCAAATCTTCATGCCAAATTTGAGAAAAATCCGATCAGAAATTTTTGAACCAATCGGTAACATACTGGTTGCCTTGTAGCTTTATATTTACATGTATAAATAGATTTTTTAAAAACAAAGAAACAAAGACAGCAAAACTATAAAAATTCGTCTGTTCAATGATTTTTCAAGCCAGGGCTTTTGATGTGTCTGCAGTAAAAACAAAAAATGAGTCACGTTCTGTAGAATTTAGACTTTGCAGACAATGCCGCGTGGCTCTGTTTATCCATCCAATCGATGTTGAGGCAGGCCCGAGGTCGTCGTGACATTTGTCATTGTTAGCCACAGAATGGCGTTTCCCCATAGACTGGTCAATGGGGGTGCCTGATACATTGTTTATAATCACTTTAGACAGTAGCTGGCCCCGCCCCTGTCTAGGGGAATACGCAGATGTGATTTTTAAAGTTGACTTTTGATTACCGATCTGTAAATTGAGGGGCAGAACGAAATTTCCTGTCATTCTTTTTAATTCTATGCCTCTTGTTTCGTTCCTCTCAAAATGTCTAACACTTTCTTCTGTTCAATTCAGTTGTGACTTAAAATCAACAGAAGTATTAAAAATACAACGAACTTCAAGACTTTTAAAAATATGTCCACGTTGACCTTTACGTCTTTCTATAAGTAATACGATATTTTGTAGCATTCAAGGCTCAGCGGTTAAAAAGCCTTTCATGACTACATTGGAGACTTTACTTCCTTTATAATAATTTTTATGATGCTGTACACAGGTCGTGTAGTCATGGGTTGAAGCTCCTTATTGACAGACAATCACAGCCACAGGATTTTGTGCGTCTGCAAATAGAGAAAAATTTCGGTTATAACAGCGCAGAGTCATCGTCGCACTTGGCACAGGGCTCACCCCCCTCTCCAGGGTATCCACTACCACTGGCGGCTGATAGCTCCCCGCCACGGTGTAGCCAAACATGTTCGACCCGAAGGGACCTGGGGTCCTGACCAGCTAGGAGCGAATCTGTATCTTGTTCATTGTCTTTCGTCCATCTTCTAATAAAAGAAAATAATCGTCCATCTTCTATTAGAAGATGGACGAAAGACAGTAAACATGATACAGATTCGCTCCTAGCTGGCTATGCAAGTCAAAAATACGTCACCAAGTAGCCAAATTTCAGCGTGAGCGTGTGAATAGTATGCATAAAAGCTAGTGAAGTACGTGAATTTTTCGACGCTGAACGCCGAGCAAATGAAAGGTTAGTTCAATAAAGAGGTTAAGCCACATTTTGCTAAAAATAGACTGCGCATGTCAATGGAAACTAGATAAAAGGTGCTGTCTTCTTGTGCACGCAGTAACATCATCTTTCTGTCGTTAACCAGCGCCCAGAAAGTTTGATTTTAAAGTGGGCCACACCAAGGCAAGAAGAGGGTTAAATGGACTTTTCCCGAAATGACTCAAATGTGACTTAAACCTGGTCTTGAACTAATAATATATTCATTAATAAGCGTTCCCAATTCCCGAACGATGATTGTTGAGCGCTGACCTTAGTCAATGAAGGGTGAATGACTAATGTGTTTCGTTACTCACAACGACTTTACCTTTTCATCGCTGAACGGTCAACGATGGACTATGAAAGATGAACGATCCATTTGCTGCGTACCTTAGACAGGGGCGTGTTCGTTGCTTGAGTTTCGAGGGGTATTTCCCATACTGTTGAATGCGACATTTTGCCGATTTTGAAGCGTTGCCATGAAAGTGGTTGTCTCACTCCTAATTTTATTATTAATAAGTGTCATTCGAGAGCTGTGTCTTTGTGATGTAATGTTGTATACGTTTTGGCCCTGATTTTACACAACCCTTCAAACGTTCAGTCCTCATTTTGGCGAAAAGGCAAAAATGCATATATACTCTAGGGTTTCTTAGTGCTCACGATCAAAATCACAGTCATTGCACGGTGAATAGTAATGACTCTCTCCCTCTCTCTTTCTCTTTCTCTCTTTCTCTCACTCTTTCTCTCTCTCTCTGTCTCTCTCCCCCTCTCTCTGTGTCTCTCTCGCTGTCTGTCTGTGTCTGTCTCTTTCTTTATCTCTCTCTATTTCTCTCTCTCTCTCTCTTTCTCTCTAGTCTTTCTCTTTCTCTCTCTCTGTCTCTCTCTCCTCTCTCTCTCTCTTTCTCTCTCTCTCTCTGTCTCTCCCCCGCTCTCCCTCCGTCCCTCTCTCATCTCTCTCTCTCTCTTTCTCTCTCTCTCCCCCTCTCTCCCCCCGTCCCTCTTCTCTCTCCTCCTCCTCTCTCTCTCTCCTTCCTCCCCTCTCCTTCTCTTATATTCTTACAATTAACATACTTTCATCATTATAAGCAACTACAGAAGTTATGCATACATTTAAAGATGATCTAGACTAGAAGTGTTTTCAGTCAATTCGATTTAAAAATAATGAGTAACTATCGAAAACATTATTATTATTAATAGTTTGTCCGTTGACTCGGGGAACACAAAGTTTTGATTTTTAAAGTTGAAATTCCATCACAAATGTGTAAATTGAGACGCACAGCGAAATTTCCCGTCACACTTTTTAATTCTACTCTTTAAAAAAAAGGTATTTTTTTCTTCCCGCTAAAAATGTGGGAACACTTTTTTCCGTTCACCTCAGTTGTGGCTCAAAATCAACTTAAGTATTAAAAATATAGCGAACTTCCTTTTAACATATGCCCTCGTACACCGTTACGTCTTTCTATGTGTAATGTGATATTTTGTAGAATTTCAGTCCCAGCCTTTCACGATGACATTGGAGACCTTACTTCTTTTATATAATACTGGCTGAGTTCCCGGCCCTGCCCGGGATAAATTAATTTATTAGTTTCAGTTCTGGGTGATTATTATGGACCTGCTTTATTTTGCCTGTTCCTTTAGCTTTATTTTATTTTTGTTTGTTTGTTTGTTTTTAGATACGTTTTACTGCTCTCCTTTTGCGCGTCGACGTCCTGCGCGTCCCGCCAGCATCCGTCAAATGGCAATGATTTGCGCACGGGTTAGTTTGTTTGCACATCGCAGGAGGAAGTGATAACGTCATGTGTTAATGGAAAAGAATTATAATATTTTTCCTGGGCATATTGAAAACACAAACCTGTCAAACCGAAGTTGTTTTGTGAGTGTGATACAGATACCGGAACCAATCTCAATTACATTAATTTGCCGAAAAAATAGATCGAACGCCAATGTGTCGCAACCTAGAAACTAATACAAACGTTCTGCGAGTTGTTAATTTTGTGGGTATTTTCTGTGCCGGGGACACGACGACAGTCTGTACTAAGCGCTGTATAAAATCTGAGGGCCACCGAATCAGCATTAACAGAGGAGTAGCGAAAGGCGCGCTACAATTGTCGTAAGGTTTCACTTTTATTATTATAGATGATTGTCCAACAATCCTAATTTGATGATATTGATTGTCCAAGGTAAAGGACATTATTTGTCTGCGTTTGTCTGCTGGTAAGCGCGTGTGGTCAGTGTGAGTCGTGAGTCAGCCGGCTGTGGCAATAGGTCAAACGTGAACTAGAAACTGCAATGTGGGTGTTCTCTCTCTCTCTCTCTCTCTCTCTCTCTCTCTCTCTGTCTCTCTCTCTCTCTCTCTCTCTCTCTGTCTCTCTCTGTCTCTCTCTGTCTCTCTCTCTCTGTCTCTCTCTCTCTGTCTCTCTCTCTCTCTCTCTCTCTCTCACTCTCTTTTTCTCTCTCTTCTCTCTTTCTCTCTCATTCTCTCTCTGTCTTTCTTTCTCTCTCTCTTTCTCTCTCTCTCTCTTTCTTTCTTTCTTTCTTTCTTTCTCTCTCTTTCTCTCTCACTCTTTCTCTCTGTCTTCTTTTCTTTTCTCTCTCTTTTCTCTCTCTCTCTCTCTCTCACTCGCACATACACGCACGCAGGCCATACGCATGCCCACAAAAACGTACACACACACACCCACCGAGCTGTCCGACCAACAGATAACCATGCATTCGCTAAGTATGGAGTCCCACATACGTCAAAACCGATCGTTTTGATCCGAGCAATTAGTTGCCCCAGGACTCTGAAGCGGATCGATCACTCTATAATTAATCACTTTGGTTGTGATGGACGGTCATTTTAACACAGTGACGTATGACCTGTGTTTCAGGTGACCAGTGCGTGACCGACCAGTCTTGGATTACACTTCAGAAGACGTCAGTCCCGTATCATGGTCTTGTTCAAGGATAGACAGTAATCGCCAGATACAGGTAAGTTTACATATACTGTTGACATTTCATTGTTTGATTTTCTCAGGTCCAATCCACAGCCATTAAGTGTTAGATAATAATAATAATAATAATATATTGCATTTATATAGCGCCCAACCCCGTCGATGACAAGCTCTGGGCGCTTTAACAAACTCTTACACACACACACACACACGCATACACAAAAGAAATTCAAAAATATTTACTATTGTTGCTGCCGAAAAACACCTAGCCTAGTTTGTCTGAAAGAAATGGGTCTTCAGATGGCGTTTGAAAGAACTAATGTCATTAATTTCCCTGGTTGTCTTTGGAAGAGTGTTCCAGATGGTAGGTCCAAGAAATGAAAAGGACTTTTCTCCTACAGTGGACAGATTCATTTTAGGTACTTTCAATTTTGTAGTGTCAGATGATGATCTTAGTTGACGAGATGGAACATAGTAATCAGTTAAATCAACTAGGTACGATGGAGCAGTATTATTGACACATTTGTGACAAATGGATGACAATTTGTACATTATTCTTTTCTCGACTGGCAGCCAGTGCAAACTCTGCAGAAGTGGCAGTGCTGAATCTCTTTTCTTTTTCTTCAAAACAAGTCTCGCTGCATTGTTTTGAGCAATTTGGAGTTTTCTAATATTTTTTTGTGAAATTCCAGCCAAAAGGGAGTTGCAATAGTCAAGCTTTGAAAGTACAAAAGAATTTACTAAAACAGCCGCAGTTTCAGTTGAAATAAGATGTCTGATTTTACCAATTTTCCAGATTTCCATGTATAGAATACGAATGAGGTGACTAACCTGAGACGACATAGAAAGATTTGAATCAATGTAAAGCCCTAGGTTTTTTACTTTTTTTGAAATTTCTATTGAATTAGTGCCAATTATCATCTCAGTTCTGTCCACTTCTTGCAGAACCCGCTCACGGCCTAATAAAATAACCTCAGTTTTATCCTCATTTAGTGCCAGTTTGTTTTGGTTCATCCAGCTTTTAATTTCTGTTATACAGTTTCCAGCCTGCTGCAGAAGGCTGTCAACATCGCATGGCGAGGCAGAACTGTAGAGCTGGGTATCATCAGCATAGAAATGATATTGTAAATTAAATTTCTTTATTTCATGTACAAGTGGAATAGTATAGATAGTAAACAAAATAGGACCAAGCACTGAGCCTTGTGGTACGCCATACTGAAGCGCATAAGAAAAAGATCTTATTTTGTTGGTTACAACAAATTGGTGGCGATTTGACAGGTAAGATTCGACCCATTTAAGGGCGACCCCTCTGATTCCAAACGATGTTTCTAGCCTTCTGAGCAGGATTTCGTGATCGATGGTGTCGAACGCTGCTGATAGATCCAACAAATTTAGCAGAGTAATATTTCCAGAATCTGCCTTTACTAATATGTCATTCATGATTCTTAATAGTGCAGTTTCAGTACTGTGGTTACTTCTGTAAGCAGATTGAAATGGTTCCAACAGGTCATTATTTCTCAAATGACACATTAGTTGTTGTAATATCACCTTTTCAAGGATTTTTGAAAGAAAAGGAAGGTTTGAGACGGGTCTATAATTTTTCAACATATTTTGATCAAGAGTCGTTTTTTTCAAAAGTGGTGTTACCCAGGCTGTTTTAAAATAATCAGGGACAGACCCACTTAAAATAGAGTTGTTTATTATTTTTGTAATAGTTGGAACCAGTTCATCAATACAAGATCTAACCAAAAATGTAGGAATAGGATCGAGGTCACAACATTTTGATGGCGATGCCATGATGATAGATTTTACAGATTCATTCGACACAACACCAAAAGTGTCTATAGGATTTCCCTGAAACTCATCAAAATGATCAATGGCATCAAAACTGTCAAGATTTTCTCGGATAGTTGTAACTTTTTTATCAAAATAATCAGCAAAAACATTGGGCAACAAATTGTTCTCGTAAATTGTGGGTAGAGGTGTTTCCTTTCTTTTCCCTGTGAGTTCATCACAGATAGACGTAGATGTGCTGTCAAAGTTCTCGGCTCTATAGTAATTAGGAGAATGTGTGTCGTTTTAGATCTGCACGCTTTGGGATTTTCCTCTTCTCCTCCTTCAAGTCTCTCTCCTTGTCTCTCTCTCTGACTTCTGTCCCATCCTATCTGTCTATCTATCTATCTATCTATCTATCTATCTATCTATCTATCTATCTATTTGCCTGTCTGTCTGTCTGTGTCCATGTCGGTCTGTCTGTCTGTCTGCCAAGCTGCCTGTCTGCCTGCCTGTCTGTCTATCTGTCTGTCTGTCTGCCTGCCTGTCCGTATGTGCCTGTCTGTCTATCTGTCTGTCTGTTTGTCTGCCTGTCTGCCTGCCTGTCTGTCTGTTTGCCTGTCTGCCTGTCTGTTTGCCTGTCTGTCTGTCTATCTGCCTGCCTGCCTGTCTGTCTGTCTATCTGCCTGCCTGTCTGTCTGTCTGTGCCTGTTTGTCTGCCTGTCTGTCTGTCTGTTTTTCTGTCAGTCTGTCAGTCTGTCTGCCTGTCTGTCGCTCTGTCTGCCTGCCTGCCTGTCTGTCTGTCTGTCTGTCTGTCTGCCTGCCTGCCTTTCTGTCTGTCTGTCGGCCTGTCTGCCTGTCTGTCTGTCTGTGCCTGTTTGTCTGCCTGTCTGTCTGTCTGTCTGCCTGCCTGCCTGCCTGTCTATCTGCATGCCTGCCTGCCTGTCTGTCTATTTATCTATCTATCTGTCTGTGTGTCTGCCTATCTCCCTGTTTGATTGTTTTTTCGTTTTTCTGTCTTGTCTGTCATTCTGAATGATGGAGAAATCAATAAATAAAGGTGGGTGATTTGTGGGGGCCCTGCTAGAGACTCCTGTCCCATCGATTTGTCATAATCGATCGCCTTGCTCTAGCCTAGCACAATGTATCCACCTGCTTTCTCGTAACTCAGAAATCAAATATTACATCTATAGAACTAAAAACAAATGTGTGTTTGTTTTTGTTCGAAAAAAATGCAGGCTCATACAGCTCGGATTTTCTTGATATTTTTGAAGATGTCTTCTTTTCGCCCTGCACAAGGTTCGTTTTTAGATTTCAAGGCTCCAGATGGCGAGGAAGTTTTTTTTTTTTTTTTAGTTTCCTTTATGTCGCTGACTGCTCACCCCCCCCCCCCAATCCCTTTTTTTTTCACGAGCACATGACCCGTGACATCACCACCTCCTGCCGGCTGAGTTAAATACGAGACACAGTATACCGACACGGACCGGATTCGTCATTTTTCCGTCCGTCGACTTGGGCGCGTATCATCTGTTACGGGTGTGCCCTCGAGTGTTACGATGGGGATTACTGTGCTCGTGTTTTACGGGGATGGTTAATTATAAATTTACGTGTTCGACTGCATTTAATAAATATCGAGAGGTTTTACAAAATTACTCTGCCATACCATGCCACATACACTAATAACAATTTCGAGTAAGTTATATCAAGGACCTTGTAGGGCCACAAATTTATTACTTAAAATTCCTAACAATTTCGTCTATCTTACATATCAAAAAGACAACATCAGCAGCATCAAATGAAAATAGTATAACACATAACTAGAAGTCTCCTCTAGATTCTTAAAAGATTAGAAAATCCATATCATTCTAACTCATGCACAATTTACTTAGTAGTTATTTATCTTCAGAAATATAGTCTGCCTACTATCTCACAAATAATATTCTTATGTCTCAGACGACAATGTTAACTCAGTTAATTACTTATAAAGGATCAAACCGTCAAGACACACTGACGTAGTTGTAACAGGGTGATAGATTGGCAAGGTATAACTAGTAGTTATAATAATATTGTGCCTATAACTAGCGTGGGAAGATAGTTAACGGCGGGGAGACAGAGTCATTGTAGGCCAGAGGGGGAAAGTATGGGATGCAACTGAAGCGCTTTGACACCCGAAAAGGGTAGTGTTTACTTGACCGCCGTACTTGTCGATCAGATCACCTGGGAATTGCTTGGGGGGTAGAGCTGTTTCAATAGTATTTGACGTGGAGCCGACGGGGGTGGCTATTAGGATAACTAATGCACACTCGGTGGGCGTCTTGGGACGCTACCTGACTGGGTATAAATCCCCGAACGCTCCTTCCAACTTCAGACCGCTGAGAGCACTCACCAGCTTCGTGCCGAAGAGGAGACCACAACTGCAACTGTAACTTTGTACTAGTCTTGTGAGTGGGGAAGGTCAGGGAACCCGCAAACATCCTTTGTCAGAGCGTGGTATCTTTGGTATCTTGTCGGCATTTGGGCTGTTGCTGAGTGGTAAGTTAATTGTACGATGTATGTGTATTTTACTTAATGTTCATGATTGTAGAACCTAAATCTAGTGGGTTTACTTTGGTATAACTACTGCCTCTGAGAGAGTCACGGAAACGCCGTTATATATATGTTACGAAACCTTATAGGATGGGGTCCGTTAGAGAGAGCGTTATTCTTCGTGGGGAACGTGTAAATATCATTAAAACTGTATTGATCGTTTATTCTATTGCCTATATGGGAGCCTATGGAGTATGGGAGCTGCAGCCTGACTTATAACAGTGTCAGCGGTTAAAAGTGTTAATGATGAATATCCGTCATGGAGTAAGTATGGAAGTCATGCCTTCCAGCAGTAGATTAGGACTTTGCGATTGTTTTTCTACAGAGGAGGAAGAACAACACCTTCTTGGCTTCTCAACTTCTTGTACTTTGATTAACGACATCGTGGCTTCTTGGCTTCCCGACCTATTGGTACCTGCCGATACCTGTTGATCTAACTGCGCAGTCAAGCCAGGGTAGAGAGGAAGAACCAGTGCCCAGATAGCGCCATACACCCCTAAAGGAGAGGTTTCCTTATGCTGAATGTTCCCATGTGTTTTATAAAATGTGCTAGAGATTGAATATTACGAAGCCATTTAATTAGCATGTACTGATTTGCATCAACTTCATTCCATCGAAATTCACATGAAATTGTATGACCTATGTTCCTATTATTATTGAATGAATTAATAATTATTGTATATATGTAAGCAATACAGATATCGTTTGTTATAACTTATAGAAGAGAGATAGTCGATTATTTAGTGTGTTTGTGCCGTGCCCATCACGGCTGGTGTCAGAAGAAAGTTAGTGAGAGAAAGTGGAAACATCACAGTAGTTAAGATAGATCTAGATCTGCTCTAGGATGGGCTGGCAATCCCCAGCCTCATCCAGACACATCAATTACAATTTACAAATGTATATTCCAGACACTCATTCTAGATCTAATTGCAAGTAAAATATTATGGTCTTGCATTCCGTTGGTAGCACTTCTACTGGAAAGTTAGGGTCAGATTCACATCATCTCGAATCATTGTGAAGACATTTACGATTGGTTCCCTGAAACGATTTCAGGGAACTGGGGAAAATAGCTGTGGATTATTTCATTGTCTATCCAGGACATAGACATGCATTTAACAGTCTTATGGTTCTCTCTGGCTGAACCTTAGCCGACCGCCCTCGCAGATGGAAGGATCTACATGGAAGTGAACTAGCATAAAGATGTCTCCGCTTATCTTCTGCAAATCCCAGCGAACTGCTCAATTTCGATTGGTGCATCCACTTCGAGCTCAGCTCGCAGTCTATTAATAGTAACAGCCAAAGTCAAACTTAGGATGTCAAAAGCTTTCGCAAAGTCTCTACACCCTAAACGTTTTATGTACGAATTTATTCACTCCTTATTCGCCCCGTCTTTCCCTGTTAAAGTACACCCAAACCACGGGGTTGAAAACTGCACCGTCACTGTTAATTTATCCATTCGTTCTATCTTGCCCCACTTTCTTTCCATCTCTACGAAAAAGCGTTTCAAAAACAAACTGTCCACGGGAATAGTTCAAGGACGTTTGCACTGGCTAAAATCAATGATGACATGAAATAAACAAACCCGTGACCCAGCACGGCAATTCAAATTCTAACCCTGACATATCCCCCACCCCAGTGAAAATTTTAAATAAAATTTACACGATAAGATCCAAGAAATCCCAAAGTTATTGTGGTAGGGGCTTAAGTAGTACTGTAGAAAGATGAGCCTTAAGCTTGAGAAGAAAAATCTAACTAAGAACGTGCATATTGGATGGACAAAAAGCATACAATTATTGATGCCACGTTCTATAGACTTTATTCTATTTAAACATTCTTACTGCACACAATCAAAATTCTCAGAAACATCTATAATAATAATGAGTATATCACTGTATACTGCTGGATTAAAGTATAACTATTATCAAATAATGAAGCCTTACTGAAGGAATAGGCACGTAATTATCTAGTCAACACATAATTGCTGCTTATATACACATTCACACACAATATATTGTTAATTAAAATACTGTGGTATCCAATGGCAGCAGTAGCTCTGGTAGCTTGGTTTGCCATGTCTTCATCTCATTGACCCGCTGACAAGGGCGTCAGGTTTGCCAGAAGTTCAGGTCACAGTCAGGAATGACGCTGGTGGAAAAAGGATATTAACAAAAAAGGATTGTAAAAATGGTTCATAAAGTAATGAACAAGATAAATGTGAATCCATCCACCGTCTAGAATTGAGGGGGACAAGCACTATCCAACCCCAATACAAGACACAACACTCTCTAATGGGAAATTAAATGAGACGTGACAAAATATCAGCATGGGAATTGTCACCGCCAGGGATAGCACGGATTACAAACCGGTATTCCTGGAGTGCAAGACTCCACCTCGTTAATCGAGCATTTTTAGCCCTGTTAGTCTTTAAGAATAACAACGGACGATGGTCCGTTTCAATTATAAACTCGGACATGAGTAGATATCTCGAAAATGCGTTTACAGCAAAAATGATAGCGAGGCACTCTCGCTCGATAATTGCATAGCGGCATTCCCTATCTAGCAACTTGCGGCTGGCGTATAAACATGGCCGCAAGGTATCGTCTCGTTCCTGTAATAACACAGCTCCCAATCCCTTGTCCGACGCATCAGTGCGGACAATAAATATTTGGTTAATATCTGGAAGTATGAGAATGGGGGAAGTGGAAAACAATTGTTGAACGGTACGAAGTGTATTAGCACATTCGGTTGTCCATTTCACTTTATTAGGAAAATTCTTTCTTGTGAGGTCCGACAACGGAGCTGTAAGCGAAGAAAAATTTGGAATGAATTTCCTATAATAGTTAAGAAAGCCCAATAAACTACGAACTTCTTTCTTAGTTCGAGGTGGTTGGAGCTTTAAGATGGTAGTTATCTTCTTGTCATCAGGAGTCTGAACGCCGTGGGCAATTGTATGGCCCAGAAAATTAATTTCATTATATCCTAAAAACAGCTTACTAGGTTTCGCCGTAAGGCCAGCTCGACGAAGAGCAATAAAAACTTGTCGTAGGGCTGCGATGTGGCCCGACCAATCGGTTTCATAAATACAAATGTCGTCAAAATACGACAATACGGAATTCATACCCTGGAGCAATATTGTCATCATACGGGCGAAAGTAGCAGGGGCTGTAACTAACCCGAAAGGCATATAGCGCCACTGCATAAGACCCAACGGAGTCTGAAAAGCGGTATATTGCTTGCTATTCTCATCAAGCGGAATTTGCCAATAGCCTTTGGAAAGATCAATTTTAGAAAAAATCGTTGCCCTGGCTAACTGGGCAAAAAGATTCTCCTGGTTGGGAATCGGTTCAGCGTCATATATCGTAACCTCATTAAGTTTACGATAGTCAATACAAAAACGCACGGTATCATCTTTTTTTTTCACTAAGACGATGGGTGAGTTATATGGACTCGTCGATCGCTCTATCACTCCTAGGTGAAACATGTTACGTACCTCGGTTATTATAGTCTCTTGTGCGTGCAGCGGACGCGGGTATGGTTTAATAAAGACGGGTATATCCGTCTTTAATCTTATAACATGCTGTACCAAAGAAGTATTACCTGGTAGATCAGTAAAGACTGTAGTAAACTCGTCAAGCAAATCTCTTAAATCTTGTCTTTGCGATTCAGATAAATCTGGATTTATATTTACATCCGAAGTGTTTTCAGAAGATCGAAGTGCGGGGATTGAATTCTCAATCTTAATAGGATCATCATCGTCAACGGAAACTAAGGCCGCATTGGCCTGAACAATTACATTTCGGCGATTATTCTGTCGATTATCATCGTCGGACAGGTACTGCTTTAACATATTTATATGGAAGACTTTGTCCTGTCCTCGAATCTTGATAAGATAATTTACTCGAGAAAGTCTCTTTAGAACTTTAAAAGGTCCCTTCCATGTAAGAAGGAGTTTATTTTTCGTCTCCGGAAGGAGAACAAGAGTTTGGTCTCCGACGGCCAAGGTTCGCAATCGGCTACCTTGATCACGATATTGTTTATAAAGACTAGCATGCGCAGCTGAAGATTTTTGTGCGAGCTGACATGCGTTAAGAATTCGATGGCGCAAGTCTACAACGTATTGATATGCAGACCGCGTATCATTGTCGTCGGTGTCTGATCCGGCGAATAAATCATGAAGTATGGCCATTGGACCACGCGGCTTACGACCATACAATAATTCGAAGGGAGAAAAACCCGTCGATGCGTTCGGTAGTTCTCGGTATGCAAAAAGAATAGCGGGAAGTTGTCGATCCCAATCACTCGGTTTGTCGGCGGAAACTCGCGCAAGCATACTTTTCATGGTAGCATTCCAACGTTCACAGCAGCCATTAGACTGTGGGTGGTATGGAGATGTCAATCTTTGTTTAATCCCGACCAATTCCAAGACTTTCTTAAAAAGCTCAGAGGTAAACTGTGGACCTCTGTCCGATAAAATTTCAACAGGAAACCCAAGACGCGAAAAAATAGTAATAAGAGCCTCAGCGACATGATCAGCTGAAATGTCTTTTAGCGGAATGGCCTCTGGCCAACGGGTTGCGTAGTCAATGACAGAAAGTATAAAACGATGTCCTCTGTCTGACTTGTGTAAGGGACCAACTATATCCACGGCAACGCGCTGAAATGGTGTGGAGACCATAGGCATGTCCTGCAGAGGAGCTCGCGATGCTCTTCCTTTAGGAGTACGTCTCTGACATACGTCACATGTTGATACGAACCGGTTTACATCTGCGTAAATACTGGGCCAAAAAAATTGCGATAGTATTCGAGACTTAGTTCTGGCCTTTCCCTGGTGACCTGCCAAGGAAGTGTCATGCGCGAGACGAATAATGTCGCGACGAAAAGATCTTGGTACCACAAGTTGCATAACGGTCTCTCGCTTACTCCGAAAATTACGATATAGTAAGTCATCTTTAATAAGAAACTTAGAGGTATCCGGTGCGGTAGGATCAACCTTAGCAAACAAATGTTTCAATGTGGGATCTGAATGCTGCTCATCATGAAATGCACTAGACGTTATGTTCACTTCAATAGTAGGATTACTCAATGGACTGTCTGCTCGTCGACTCGATTGTAGGCGTGTTGTCGCACAAGCAACACTCTCATCCTCAGTCCAAATTTCCAAGTTACCGATAGGAAACTTATTTACTTGAGGTACATTCCCTATGATTATATCAGCCACTGGATTAGGCAGTACACATGCAGTAACAATACCTGTGAGAAAAGGTGTATCAATATAAACTTCTGCAAGACGGAATCGCTCTACAGATCCGCCAAAAGTAATACAAGTTACCTCCTTGTCCAAAAATTGTGTTGGACGGACTAGTGACTGTCGAACGCCGATAGTCGTGCATCCGGAGTCACGTAGAACAGAAGCGCGAATCGCGTTCACGCGGCCCTGGTAAAATGCTAGTTCCCCCAGTTCATGTAGGGCGGACATGAATGGAATAGTCTTCGATTGCGATGAAGATTCAGAATGACCGTCAGTCTCATAAGGTGTAGTCTGTACAGAGCAGGCATTTGCTGCTTCCATTTTCACGTTACAAAATCTTTGTATGTGGCCTACCCTATTACACCTAAAACATATAGTACGATTAAGATCGTTTCCACGATAAGGAAGACTCTGCGGTCTATTATAACTATGATTATCATCAAAATGCACTCGTCGCGGCGGTCCCTGAGGCCGGTTATATTGTTGGCCTGGATAGTTGCCACGATAATATGGGCGAGGCTCGTAAAAAGAATAACTCTGGTATCCTCGACGCGGGGATACATTACCTCGATTCGGGAAATCTCTCTGTCTAATAAAAGGCGGCTCTGATTGAGAGCGCGGATTTGGGGCCTGACGACGAGTCGGCCCTGAACGATCGTGTCCGGTTGGCGCTCCTTTGCCTACGTTGGCATAACACGGTGTTGTAGTTGAAGGCTTTGCCAAAGGACGATTTGGGTGGGCGGACGCATACCGTTCCGCGCACGATGTGATTTCTTCAGAGGATGTCGGTGCCCTCTCTTTAAGGTGGGCAACCAAATCGGAATGACATGCCGTATAAATTTGGTCCTTTAAGACCAAATCGTAAAGTTGGGAATAATTTCCGGTAGTTACGTTCGCGAGCTCAATCCAGCGATCTAAATAATGTTTCAGCCGATTGACATAAGTTGAGACATTTTCAGATGGCTCAGGTTTACATGAGCGAAATCTTTGATGAAAGCCATCCTCGGTATGCTGGAATCGCTTGAGCAGTGCTGTTTTAAGCTTGTCATAGTCGTTGGCATCCTCTACTTTGAGGCTATGAAATACTTCTAAAGCCTTACCTGTTAATAAATTAGACAGGCATGAACTGTACATCGCCTGCTGCCATCTGACGCATTTAGCGTGTAGCTCGAACCTATGTAAATATGCGTCGATCCGGTCGAGTTTTTCATTAAATGCTGGTAGTTTTGGTTTAGTAGCATAAGTATTGGTGGCAGTAGTGGGTGTTACAAGCGATTGTTGCTCTAACTTTTTCATTGCGAGTTCATGCTGTCTTTCCTTCTCTCTCTCTTTTTCTTTTTCTCTTTCTCTTTCTTCTTTTTCTCTCTCTCTTGCTTCTTTTTCTCGTTCTCTTTCTCTTTCTTCTTTTTCTCTCTCTCTTGCTTCTTTTCGATCCTCGCGCTCTCGGTCTTGTTGTACTTGTCGTTCGCACCACGCGGCGCGTTCTTCTTCTGGTATGCCCAGAACTTTGGCAGATTCAAAGTATTTAAGAAAATCAGCCATGATATGTTAAAGTCTGTAAATAGTAAGTATTTACCTACTATTAAGGAATATCGCGGTATCAACTATATTATATGAACAGTTATTGACTGTTAATATTATTTCAGTGTCTTATGTTAGCACTGCTTCGCGAAAAGAACGTTCTATCTCTCTCTCTCAAAATTACAGGCAGTATCACTTAAACTGCAAACACTTTATCTCTCTCTCTCTCTCTGAATATAAATTCTAGTAAGGCAGTGCCGTCTATCCGTTGCTCCCACTGCAATAAAATACTATATATCGCCTTTACTGCGATAAATTAATGTCTTGAGTGATCACTCTCAAAATTTACGTCTCTCTCAACGCAAGAATCAGTGTCCTCTGTTATCACTGTGAAAAACGAATCGCTCTCTCAATGCGATGAATCAAAAATATATCTCTCTCTCAACACGACAAATTTGAAATATCTCTCTCTTCTCAAAACGCGGACACGCAGTGTCTTCTGTTACCACTGCAAAATTATTCTCTCTAGATCTATCTTCAACGTGAAATTGTCACGTGAACAAAAATTTATTATATCTCTCTCTCATATGTCAATACCAGATTACAATTCAACGTGGTTTTAGCACGTGAAACACCTCAGGCATATATTGCAAACATATCAATGTTAGTGTCACGAGTGGAGTGAGTGCAATTAAGGGGATTGCTACAGAGCGGGTGTAGAGTAAGAAGGGCTCACAGTAGACAGCAAGTTAAGCGTGCTGTTGTGAGTAGTGGGGGGGTCTGAATGAGGCGAAAGCGATGTATTACTATCACTGCAAGTTAGAAGGTCCGACGGAGCGGACCTGTGAATAAGAGCCCATCGGGCGGACAAAAAGGGAGCAGTCGAGAAGACTAGTGAGAGTCTTTCCAGTGATGACTGGTACGTAGAATGTTGATTGATTATTATGATTGATGTATTATATTAGATTCGTCTATTACCATGATGTGAATAAATATATGTGAGGAAGGTGGAAGTCCTTGATATTGGATATAGCAATGTGCGCCACGAGCGATAGATGAAAGTGAGTTCATGGATTTGTAGCGCGAGTGAGTAGTGTGTACTCCGATGGAGGTGTGTTACCGTAAGATGTGTGGTGAGTGAAAGGTGAACTAGTGTGTGTACGCTTCATGGATTGTAAGGAGAGGTGGAGTGAATAGAAATGGTAGGGTATTATACCAATGTAATGTTATTCTTGTAGGTGTCGGGGACGGGCCGCAGAGCCACCTCGATGAGCACAGGGGATAGGCCAGCATAGGGCCGGAGGCCACACATAGGCCAGAAGTGAGGCTGTCAGTGCAGGACAGTAGAGGCACATAAAGTCGTGGCAGTCAGGCCACGGACAGGGACGTAGATATGAGAGTGAATGAGATACTATATTGTTGCCATGTTGATAGGCTAGTGAACTGATACTATGTTGTTGCCATGTTGATGGCTATGGAAATAATAATGTGTTATTGCCCTGCTGAGGTGCTAGGGGAGTGCTAAGGTGTATGACAATAGGAAGGGGATATTGAGAGACTGCGGTGCCAGTAAATTATTAAGGTGCTATTAAGACCCTGAGGGGAGAGGCTGAGGCCGAAGTGCCTTTAGGAGTAACTACCGGATTGTGGATCCGAGGGAGAGTGTGTGTGAGAATAAGGCCGTTGTACGGCAGTCATTTCAATAATATAATGTATGTAATTGCGCTATTATATGTATAGTTATGTTTAATAAAGGTGTGAGTCTGATGGGTTGTTTTGTTAAGTGTTAAACTTGTTTGTTCGTGATTGTCGTCCTGTCATAAACTATTACATCTCCCAGTCTGGGATTTGTGACATTGGGGGCTCGTCCGTTGTGACATTGGGGGCTCGTCCTGTTTACCTGGGGTCGTTTTGACATTGTGTATTCGTTATATCTAGTTGTTTTTCTGTTGTGCTAGGAATTCATGCTGTTGTCTTTGTTCGTGGGATGAATGGAAATTTCATGATGGTATGATTTATGTATGTTTATGAATAATAATATGTATTGATGCATGTATTTTGATGAATATGTATTAATGGGTACTTAAATTTCTGCAGAGTGTGCGTGCCAGCCTGTAGAGGTCAAGCAGCCAGAGCTCTGAGGAAGGGGAGAAATTGAAATCTAGGGTCAAAGTTAAGTAAAAGTCAAAATTTTTGTGCCCTGGATTGTGGGCTGTTCCTTTAATCTGTCTTTTTCCCTGTTTTTGCTGTTTTTGTTGTCGTTATAGGTTATACGGGCGGTGGCGCGGGTTTGCTGTGGTGAGCGTAGTTTGTCCTCTTCGGGAGGTGGGCTAAATTTGGAACTTCGTTCATCACAGCGAACAGTTCTGTAGGGACCTGTATTTTTGTTTAGATTGTAGCGTTCTATCTTCCTCGTTGTTTTAGGAAGACGTTTCTCTTGTCCTTCTCCTCCCTATCTGTAGATACGTTCTTTTTTTTCAGACTCTGTTCTTGTTTGTACCGTGTTGTGTAATCGGCGTAGTAGGTTGCATTTTTTTCCATTATAGTTTTTTTTTGTAGAAGCTTTGTCCTAGTCTGGTTCGTTGTCCTTGACGTACTTGTGGTCCTTCTACTGTATTTCTTCATTCTTGTCGTTTCTATTTTCTTTTATAATTAATAGTGCTATACATTTTGTAGATATAGAATTAGTTGTGCTGTAAAGATAAATTTCTGAATTGTATTTGAGACAACTGGGTATTGTTATATCTGGTGTGATCTCAGGTCTCTGGTCGTATCGTTAGTGATCATACCGACAGGTTGGTCGTCTTATAATAGATACCATAACCATAAATCTGTGAAATGGCGGAACTCCAACAACTAATGAAGTTGGGTAAGGAACTTGGCCTGGAGGGAGAAGAGCTACGCGGCTGGATTAAAGAACAGCAGGCGGATTTGCGCGATGAGCGTGCTAAGGATAGAGAGCGAGAAAAAGAGGCTCAAGACCGACAGAGAGAAGAGGAAAGAGAGGCTAAGGATAGGCAACAGGAGAGGGAGCTTAAGTTAAAGGAGATAGAAGCTCAAGAACGGGAGCAGGAGATAAGGTTAAAGGAGATAGAAACTCAAGAGCGGGAGACAGACGCGCGAGTAAGAATAGCGGAGTTGGAAATCAAAAAGAGTGCGCCAACAGAAACAGTTGAGCGGCAGGTACCCAATAAAGGTGGCGTTAGGATTAAGCTCCCTACGTTCGACGACCGGAAGGACGACATAGACGCCTTCCTTTACAGGTTCGAACTGAACGCACAATTGCAATGGGGGGAAAATAAGGAATTATGGGCCACGTACCTGGCATCGCTATGGCAGGGGCGAGCGTTAACCTACTTTAAAGAGCTACAGCGCGAAGACGTGCAAGACTACGATAAGCTGAAGGCTTTGCTGCTTCGCCGATTTGCGCGTACCGAGGAATATTTCCGGGAGCAGTTTAGGCGGGCACGTGCAGATACCAGGGAGGACTTTGCTGCCTTCGTCGCGAGACTAACGGAGTATTTCGCGAACTGGGTAGACTTGGCGCATGTGGGCACGGATTTTGCTAAACTGAAAGACTTAATGATCCGTGACCAGCTGTACGCGTCGTGCCACAAAGATCTGGTGGCTTTCCTGAAAGAGAACGAACCCGCGACGGTGCAGGAGGCGTCTAAGTTGGCGGAGGCATACCGTACGGCGCATCCGTCCAAACCAGTCGCCAGGGCGTACGTCCAAGATGCTGGGTACGTCGCCGTTGTCGAGGGGTCGCCGGCAGGACTTAGGGACAGGTCGCGTCAGCGTGGTGCCTATAGCGGGCAAGCCCAGGGGCAGCGTAGGGGCTATCACCAATCACCGGCATATGGATCCGGTAAGTTTGACCGAGCAGGAGGGCTAGGTCGCGGTAATGGCCGGGGGCGAGTTGTGACCTTTGCCGATGACCGACGGCATAGGGACTCTAGTTCCGGTCGCGAGGGGTCACGGGGACCCAGGCCTAGTGCAGCACAGGGAGCGGAGTGTTGGACTTGCGGACGCGTGGGTCACTTTTCACGCGAGTGTAGGGCCGCGAAGTGCTGGAACTGCGGAAGAGCAGATCACATCAGCGTGAATTGCCCTGCAAGTAGGATAGCGGCGAACGTGGACAGTAGCTCCAGTCCATGTTCCCCAAATAAATTTCATCATGCGGCTGCGTGTGTTACATCGGACAACGGAGGCGGACAGTATTCTAAGTGTCCCAGTTGTGAGAAGTTATTATCTTCCGGTGTTTTACCTTGTGGGAGAAAGATCCCCGTTATAAATTCATGTCATACAGGAGGTGGTCTTAGGGTTTATCCGGGGTTTGTTGGGGACGAACCGGTCTCGGTTTTACGAGATACAGGATCTACCGTTGTGGGAGTGCATAGGGACTGCATTCGGGATTCACAGCTTACAGGTGAGACTGTCCCGTGCATCCAATTTTCGGGGGCCATTGAGAAATTACCCATGGCAAGAATAGTGATAGATACACCTTTCCTTAGCGGGGAAGTCGAAGCAGTCGTTGGTTGCTTTCCAGGCGCCCAGCTCATCATTGGGAATGTATCACGGGTAGTTTCCCCTTCCGATGAGAACGTGCAAGCATGGTCGCAATCAAAGGGTATTGACTTTTGCGCCGCGGTCGAAACACGTCGACGGGTAGCTGATAAAGATAAGATTAGACCTTTGGCGACGCCAGCGGTCAACCTAGATATCACGCCAGAGCGCTTGGCGAGATTACAAAGGGAGGACCCATCATTAAACCCATGTTTTGGGGAAGCGCGAACCGAGAAAACGAGATATAAGAACGGGTCGTCCTCCTTTATTGTTCAGGCGGGCATTCTGTTCCGTAGGTATGTAACGGTGTCCTCCATTTTAAAGCAGGTCGTTGTGCCAGCGTTGCTGATCGCAACAGTATTGCATTTGGCACATGATGTCCCGTTAGCGGGTCATATGGGGATAGCTAGAACCAAAGAAAGGGTTCTTAAAAATTTTTACTGGCCATCGATCCACAGAGATGTACAGGTCTATTGTAAGACGTGCAGTGCGTGCCAAAAGACGACGCATAAGGGTCGTACACCCCAGGCTCCTCTTCAGAAGATCCCCACGGTCTCGGAACCGTTTAAAAAGGTCTCGATAGACCTTGTTGGCCCCATTCACCCAGCGACGAATAGGGGGAATCGATTTTTCTTAACGGTCATATGTAATGCTACGAGATGGCCAGAGGCGGTTCCTCTGCGGACCATAACGTCTGAGGCAGTCGCGGAAGCGTTGTTTGCAATTTTCGCTAGGGTAGGAATACCAGAGCAAATTCTGTCTGATAGGGGCGCGCAATTTACGTCGCAGATGATGAAGGAATTGTTCCGCTTATTCAGTATACAACCCATCACTACCACCCCTTATCATCCGCAGGCTAATGGCATGTGCGAGAGATTGAACTCGACGTTGAAGTCGATGCTGCGTAAGGTAGCTGCTGATCGCCCTAAAGATTGGGATAGATATATCCCTGCAGTGTTATTCGCGTACAGAGAGGTACGGCAGGAGTCAACGGGATTCTCGCCGTTCGAAATGATGTACGGTCGTAGTCCTAGGGGCCCAACTGATGTTCTTCGGGACATGATGACGTCGCCATCATCGGGAGACGATGAGCAGATTTCGGTGTTTCAGTACCTTGTTGATTTAAGAGAAAGACTATCTTCAGCGCGCACTATAGCACAAGAAGCTTCTGGTATCGCTTCGAAAAGAGCAAAAGACTATAAAGATAGAGGGTCCAAACTGAGAATTTTTAAGCCAGGAGACAAGGTTCTGCTGTTGTTACCTACGGACCATAATAAGTTATTGATGACATGGAAAGGCCCTTATGTTATTGAGCGAGTTGTTTCAAAGGTAGATTACGCTATCCACATTGATGGAGCGAGTAAGGTTTTCCATGTTAATATGCTACAGAGATTTTATGAGAGACCACAGTATCTGTGTGTACAGACAAGACCAAAGGAGACTGTCTTCTCTACCGCTTGTACGGGGGTCGTAGACCAGTTGGACTGTGACGTAAGCGACACCGAGGCGCAGGAAGAGTTACAAATTCAATTGCCGGAGTTAACTCCGACACAAGGTTACAGGGACGTAAAAATTAACCCTGACCTTACGAGTTCAAGGAGTAGGGAACTTGAGACCCTGTTAGCGTCATTTCCGGATGTTATTACGGATTTGCCGGGTCGCACTACAGTGATCGAGCACCAAATAAAGTTGACTTCGGATAAGCCAGTATTTCTTAGACCGTATCCGTTGCCTTTTTCTTCGAGAGATAGAGTCATAAAGGAAGTTGAGTCAATGTTGAAGTTAGATGTGATAGAACCATCAACATCGCCGTATTCATCACCCATCGTCCTCGTGAAAAAACTTGATGGATCGGTGCGGTTCTGTATTGATTTTCGAAGATTGAACACTATTACGGTAGGCGATAGGGAGCCTATTCCGTTCCAGGAGGAATTAATAGCTTCATTGGCCGGGTCCACGTGGTTTTCCAAGATAGATTTAACGAAAGGTTATTGGGAAATCCCGCTTACTGAGGAGTCTAAACAATACACGGCGTTCCAAACGCCCATTGGATTATCCCAATTTAAGGTCATGCCATTTGGGTTGGTAAACGCGCCAGCGACGTTTGCACGATTAATGAGATTAGTGTTGAAGGACATACCTAATGTCGTGTCATTCTTTGACGATATAGCATGCCATACGTCGACATGGTCTGATCATATTCAGACACTAACAGTAATTTTTCAACGATTACGTCATTTTGGGTTAACTGCTAAACCCGCAAAGATGGAGTTGGCATGTCCAGAGATAGTATTCTTAGGACATATTGTGGGTAGAGGTGTTCAGAGACCTGAAGAAACAAAAATTGACAAGTTAGTAGGGTTGCAAATCCCAAAAACAAAGAAACAAGTCAGAAGCTTAGTGGGAATTTTAAATTATTACAGAAAGTTCATTCCAAATTTTTCCTCCTTGTCATCTTCTCTTACTGACCTTACTAAGAAGGGACAACCCGATAAGGTCCAGTGGACGTCTGAATGTCAGACATCATTTGATAATTTGGTGACAGCATTATCATCGTCACCCATTCTGATATTACCCGATTTTCGATCTAATTTTATCCTCAGAACGGATGCGTCGGACTCTGGTGTCGGCGCTTGTCTTCTACAGGAGAAGAACGAATGTCTCCATCCTGTATGTTATGTCAGTAGGAAGTTATTGCAGAGAGAAAGAAAGTATTCTGTGATAGAGCGGGAGTGTCTTGCCATTGTCTGGTCCGTCCAGAAATTGGGACGTTATCTCATGGGACGAGAATTTTGTATCCAGACAGACCACAAACCACTGACATTTTTGTCGAAGAATCGTTCGTCCAGCCCACGCTTGTCTAGATGGGCATTGGCTTTGCAGCCGTATACCTTCGTTATTCAACCAATTCCAGGAACCAGCAATCATATCGCCGACTACCTTAGTCGAGCCTAGGGGAAGATTTCAGGAGCTTATACATCAGAGGACAGGAACATTGACAGGATCTGTGTGAATGAGTCGACTTTAAAATATTGACATTATAAATATGATATGAAGAATGGTTGATAGGTTGAGTGGTTTTTTGATTCTGTATTAAGTATTGTGATTAGTTAGCTATTCATGATGTGACACATATATGCATATTGCAGGCCATACGGATCCCCATATTTTCCCCTGATTTCGGTATTTTATATACTAGGGGAACTGCTAGGACATTTTTCTAGTGTAGGTATTGCTCACGCTCACTCGTTGACAGTCATCTTGATGCGATTTGAAATTAATTGCATTAATTTTTTTGGGGTGGGGGATGATGTCACGAGTGGAGTGATTGCAATTAAGGGGATTGCTACAGAGCGGGTGTAGGGTAAGAAGGGCTCACAGTAGACAGCAAGTTAAGCGTGCTGTTGTGAGTAGTGGGGGGGGGGTCTGAATGAGGCGAAAGCGATGTATTACTATCACTGCAAGTTAGAAGGTCCGACGGAGCGGACCTGTGAATAAGAGCCCATCGGGCGGACAAAAAGGGAGCAGTCAAGAAGACTAGTGAGAGTCTTTCCAGTGATGACTGGTACGTAGAATGTTGATTGATTATTATGATTGATGTATTATATTAGATTCGTCTATTACTATGATGTGAATAAGTATATGTGAGGAAGGTGGAAGTCCTTGATATTGGATATAGCAATGTGCGCCACGAGCGATAGATGAAAGTGAGTTCATGGATTTGTAGCGCGAGTGAGTAGTGTGTACTCCGATGGAGGTGTGTTACCGTAAGATGTGTGGTGAGTGAAAGGTGAACTAGTGTGTGTACGCTTCATGGATTGTAAGGAGAGGTGGAGTGAATAGAAATGGTAGGGTATTATACCAATGTAATGTTATTCTTGTAGGTGTCGGGGACGGGCCGCAGAGCCACCTCGATGAGCACAGGGGATAGGCCAGCATAGGGCCGGAGGCCACACATAGGCCAGAAGTGAGGCTGTCAGTGCAGGACAGTAAAGGCACATAAAGTCGTGGCAGTCAGGCCACGGACAGGGACGTAGATATGAGAGTGAATGAGATACTATATTGTTGCCATGTTGATAGGCTAGTGAACTGATACTATGTTGTTGCCATGTTGATGGCTATGGAAATAATAATGTGTTATTGCCCTGCTGAGGTGCTAGGGGAGTGCTAAGGTGTATGACAATAGGAAGGGGATATTGAGAGACTGCGGTGCCAGTAAATTATTAAGGTGCTATTAAGACCCTGAGGGGAGAGGCTGAGGCCGAAGTGCCTTTAGGAGTAACTACCGGATTGTGGATCCGAGGGAGAGTGTGTGTGAGAATAAGGCCGTTGTACGGCAGTCATTTCAATAATATAATGTATGTAATTGCGCTATTATATGTATAGTTATGTTTAATAAAGGTGTGAGTCTGATGGGTTGTTTTGTTAAGTGTTAAACTTGTTTGTTCGTGATTGTCGTCCTGTCATAAACTATTACATCTCCCAGTCTGGGATTTGTGACAGTTAGTATAGTAGTTTAAAGTTTATAAGGAAGGAAAAAGAAATACAATAAACAGGACGTATACTGACAAGTAAAACGAACGATAACAGACCCTACAAGTCCTAACTTATATTACAGAAAGTTTAAGAAAAAGACAGGAGAGACATCTTCCTAAAGAAAAGTGAGGAAGTAAGAAACGCCACAATCTATACGAATAATGGATCCCTAAAAGAACTATTCACAGTGAAGCAAATCCCCCCGAGTTATTATAAATAGCCACCAAGGCACTCCAATATCATTCGTAATGGCAAAGAAGATATGCTAAACTATGATCCCAACCAACCTCCCGCACTTAAACTAAACATATAGTAAATAGTAAGATGGCCTGGAACACACACACAGAGCGGAAAGTACGTCGCCCTCCCCAAGACTGTTAGATAGATGATTCACTTAACTTTGTTTTTGAGGAATTCAGATGTTATGTATCCCTAATCCACAGCTCCAAGCCCAAAACTATTTCTGTCTGAGGTAGATCTGGACGGTGAAAGGGTTCCCTCGCCGGTGTCCACGGGTCAATGGGATGTTGAGTTCACCATATGAAATTGAAATACAAAATATTAGATTAATACAAATTGTCTAAAGTCGATAATAAAAAGGACCTGAAAACATAATATTACAAGAGTACAATATTAAATGATGGAATAAAAAAAATACAATAGGTGTTAAATAATTTATCTATGGCATGGCGTTATCTAAAGTTCTTTTAAGGGTCCCTCTCCAGTGTTACGGGTGTGCCCTCGAGTGTTACGATGGGGATTACTGTGCTCGTGTTTTACGGGGATGGTTAATTATAAATTTACGTGTTCGACTGCATTTAATAAATATCGAGAGGTTTTACAAAATTACTCTGCCATACCATGCCACATACACTAATAACAATTTCGAGTAAGTTATATCAAGGACCTTGTAGGGCCACAAATTTATTACTTAAAATTCCTAACAATTTCGTCTATCTTACATATCAAAAAGACAACATCAGCAGCATCAAATGAAAATAGTATAACACATAACTAGAAGTCTCCTCTAGATTCTTAAAAGATTAGAAAATCCATATCATTCTAACTCATTCACAATTTACTTAGTAGTTATTTATCTTCAGAAATATAGTCTGCCTACTATCTCACAAATAATATTCTTATGTCTCAGACGACAATGTTAACTCAGTTAATTACTTATAAAGGATCAAACCGTCAAGACACACTGACGTAGTTAAGATAGATCTAGATCTGCTCTAGGATGGGCTGGCAATCCCCAGCCTCATCCAGACACATCAATTACAATTTACAAATGTATATTCCAGACACTCATTCTAGATCTAATTGCAAGTAAAATATTATGGTCTTGCATTCCGTTGGTAGCACTTCTACTGGAAAGTTAGGGTCAGATTCACATCATCTCGAATCATTGTGAAGACACTTACGATTGGTTCCCTGAAACGATTTCAGGGAACTGGAGAAAATAGCTGTGGATTATTTCATTGTCTATCCAGGACATAGACATGCATTTAACAGTCTTATGGTTCTCTCTGGCTGAACCTTAGCCGACCGCCCTCGCAGATGGAAGGATCTACATGGAAGTGAACTAGCATAAAGATGTCTCCGCTTATCTTCTGCAAATCCCAGCGAACTGCTCAATTTCGATTGGTGCATCCACTTCGAGCTCAGCTCGCAGCCTATTAATAGTAACAGCCAAAGTCAAACTTAGGATGTCAAAAGCTTTCGCAAAGTCTCTACACCCTATACGTTTTATGTACGAATTTATTCACTCCTTATTCGCCCCGTCTTTCCCTGTTAAAGTACACCCAAACCACGGGGTTGAAAACTGCACCGTCACTGTTAATTTATCCATTCGTTCTATCTTGCCCCACTTTCTTTCCATCTCTACGAAAAAGCGTTTCAAAAACAAACTGTCCACGGGAATAGTTCAAGGACGTTTGCACTGGCTAAAATCAATGATGACATGAAATAAACAAACCCGTGACCCAGCACGGCAATTCAAATTCTAACCCTGACATCATCCATGTCAACAACAGAACAATTCTCACCACACCCCTTTAGACTAGTATCACAGAGCTCTGTGAATTGCACTCACCATGTTTATACGTGCGCAAGTTGTGGACCTAAAGTGAAAGAAGGATTGGTCCGTCTCGGTATTCTGTGTCTCGTGGTTGAACTATTCGACGTGCTCGCGGTTAAAATTAGAACACAGGAATACCCAGCTGCCTTACAGTGACCTCAGATTGATTGTGATAGTTAAATTTTACAAGTTTTTTGTTTACTCAGTAAATTGTTTACTCATTTAAATTTATTTTTTATTCTGCTAAACCCTAAAGCTGGGTTCTCATGTCTACGGAAACGGAAACGGCAAAAAAATCCCTCATATAGTAAAATGAAAGAGTGTTTCCATGTGTACGGAAACGGCGTGCGGAAACATTCTTTCTATTTCACCACTTGAAGGGTTTTTGACGTTTTCGTTTCCGTTTCCGTTTCCGTATACATGAGAACCCAGCTTTAGTTCTGTGGGCTGAAGCCCCAGGTAGTCCTCTGCAGTAGCAAGTTTTGAAATCGGCGTGGAACCTAACTGCTAAGCTTGTCAGTAATAAAAGTTCTATTTAAAATATAAGCATAACATGGTACTCGGCAGCCCAAGGAAACTCCAGATAGCTGGAAATCTGTTGACATACCAAATATTGAATATTTGTTCAGCTCCGTCTTCCAAATCGTTTGCCTATGTTTTGAAATCGGTCCATTTTGTGAGTCATTTATCTCTTGAGACCTAGGATAAGCAGGTCATACACGTCCAAGCCATCATTCAACTTTAGCAAAGGTACAAATACAAAACAGCCCGACAAAATGAGGCACATTTCGGGACTACCCGATTTGAGAAAATCGTTAAAAGGTATCGTAGGGTCAATTTGATCGATTTTGCATTTTCAGTATTTTTGAAAAGTTTAATCTCTTTACTATTCCTTTTCCAAATGAGAATCCTGTTTGAGAAGGGTAGAGCCTCAAAACCGACTTTGAATCGAGACACCATCAATAATGTTGACTAAAAGCTGAAACTTTAAACGCGTTTTTCACAAAACTGTGGGTTCTGTCACTTCCTGTCTTTGATAGGCCATATTATCTTCCCTGCTAATTAAATTACAGCAATATTTTTGTGACCAAATGAAAGGGCTTTGAATAAAGTATTTAGCGATAGCAATATCTCCATACCACCAAAATGCACAAAGTCCCCCCACTTTTTCGGGCGCCTACACAACAAATACAAGCTCAAACATGCTGCGTCCCCCACAGCACGAATAGATTGTGCTACAAGTGCATAACCCGGCATTTCGGGGGGGGGGGGGGGCGGGAAAGTTGGTCCAGAGGCAAAATGTTCACCTCTCATGCCAAAGGAACCGGGTTCGGTCCACGGTCGACGTGTCGGCGCGGGTATATTGAAAATTGGGGGGGAATTTCCTGTCCCTGATGGTATGGTTGGTCGAATCGAGCACTTAGTCTTGTCGGATAAAGACGCCAAACTGGGATGGCCAGAGTGCTCGTTGCCCACGTTAAAGATACTTTGGCAGCTGGAAGTCGAGAAGAGCAGGCCGAACAAGGGTACTGTTCGGGGAACATTAAAACAAAACTAATCCGTACCACCCCCAACCCCACCCCAAAAAATAAAATCAAGCAAGAATACAAAATACAACTACAACTACAACAAAAGCAAGAACAAGAACAAAGAGAGAGAGAGAGAGAGCAAGAGAGAGAAAGAGAGAGAGAGAGAGAGAGAGCAAGAGAGAGAAAGAGAGAGAGAGAGAGAATGGGAGAGAGGGCGAGAATGGGAGAGAGGGAGAGAAAGAGAGAGAGAGAGATAGAGAGAGAGAGAATGGGAGAGAGGGAGAGAAAGAGAGAGAGAGAGAGAGAAAGATTTATCCCTGGCAGGGCCGGGAACTCAGCTATTTTTATATATAACTAGCTGAGTTCCCGGCCCTGCCCGGGATAAATCGATTTATTAGTTTCAGTTCTGCGTGATTATTATGGACCTGCTTCATTTTGCCTGTTCCTTTAGCTTTATTTTATTTTTGTTTGTTTTTAGATACGTTTTACTGCTCTCCTTTTGCGTGTTGATGTCCTGCGCGTCCCGCCAGCATCCGTCAAATGGCTACGATTTGCACACGGGTTAGTTTGTTTGCACATCGCTGGAAGTGATAACGTCATGTGTTAATGGAAAAGAAATATTATAATACCGGTACTTTCCTAGGCATATTGAAAACACAAACCTGTACTTTTGGCCCTGCAGCGCGCGTCAATCTCCCAATTCCAGACCCTTTTTTTTTCCTAGTCTGGGCACATTGAGAACACACAAAGTTTCATACTCTAACTCAATCTCATCATTCAAACCAGTCCTAACCGGAAGTTGTTTTGTGAGTGTGATACAGTCTATACCGGAACCAATCTTGGTTACATTAATTTGCCGAAAAAATAGACCCAACGCCAATGTGTCGCCACCTAGAAACTAATAGAAACGTTTTGCGAGTTATTAATTATTTTTTCATTTTCTGTACCGGGGACACGACGACAGTCTATACTAAGCGCTGTATAAAATCTGAGGGCCACCGAATCAGCATTAACGGAGGAGTAGCGAAAGGCGCGCTGCAATTGTCGTAAAGTTTTACTTTTATTAATATAGATTCACAAACTCTCGACCTTAGAATGCAAAAAGCTTTTCTACTAGGCCGTCTACAGTAATCAAATTTTACATGTGAATTTCAAATACCGTGCAGGGTGCACGGCCGTTTTTATTGTTTTGATTGGTTTCTTTTTTGAATTTATAGAAAATGTTTTGTTTCATCGTGCGATCAACAGTTCTAATTTTCATTCTCCATCTTGGCTCCATTCTGTTACATAATAGAACCGTACATGTCATAAAAAGTAGCCATATCAAGCGTTCAGTGTGGTGCGTAGTGTCCTGGTGCGCATGAGTTCTGAAGCAAGACTGTGGATTATTATGTTTATTATAATAATATGAACATCCCTCTCACCGAAGGCCTGCTAATTCTGGGTGACCTTAACGCTCGAGTGGGAGCAGATCACTCCGCATGGCCAAAGTGCATTGGGCACTTCGGCATTGGCAACATCAACGAAAACGGGCAGCGCCTTCTGGAGCTATGCTCCGTAAACTCATTATGTGTTACAAACACGTACTTTGACCTTAAGAGATGCCAAAGAACATCATGGCGCCATCCCAGGTCTGGCCATTGGCATCAATTAGATCTTATTCTCTCAAGGAGGAAGAGTTTGGGCTGTATAAAAATAACTCGTTCCCTCCACAGTGCTGACTGTGACACCGACCATGCACTGGTAGTCAGCAAAATCAAAATTTCGGCCAAGAAAATATACAGATCAAAAGCCCCTTCAATCCCTAAGATCAATGTAACAGCAATCAGAGATGAATCAAATAGAAAGTCATTTGAAAAGTTATTTGCTGAAAGCATGGATAATGTCACCCAATGTGACTCGGTAGATGAAACATGGAACACTCTCAGTTCAAAAATTCATGACTGTGCCATCAAGTCTTTTGGACAGCATAAAGTTTCAAACAACGACTGGGTAGCCCAGAACAGCGAAATTCTCCTACCTCTCATTGAGCAAAAGAAATCTGCTTTCAATGAGTATAACAAAAATTGCAATCAGAGTACAAAAACTTGTTTGAAAAATGCAAAAGCTAAACTTCAGCTGGAGGTAAGACGTTGCGCCAACAAATACTGGACAGACTTGTGTAACAGCATACAAGAGGCAAATGAAAAGGGAGATATGAAAACCGCCTTTAGTCAGATGAAAGTAGCTCTTGGGCCAATCATCACCAAAAGCGCCCCACTTAAGTCTGTAAATGGTGAACCCATCACAGATAAAAATGAACAACTGAATAGGTGGGTAGAGCATTACTCTCTGTTGTATTCAACTGAGAAAAATATTCCACCAGATTTTGAGGAACACCTCCAAAAACTGCCAATAATGGCCGAACTTGACGCTGAACCTTCCTTAGTCGAGCTTTCCAATGCAATCGACCACCTGTCTGCTGGAAAAGCCACAGGAAGTGACAACATTCCTGCAGAGGTATTAAAAGACCTAAAAGGCCCACTATTACCACACCTGTATAATCTGTTACTGCAGTGTTGGAAAGAAGGCGTGATACCACATGATATGAGAGACGCCAAAATTGTCACACTTTACAAGAACAAAGGAGACAAAGGCGACTGCAACAACTATCGAGGCATATCCCTCCTCAGCATTACTGGAAAGGCTTTTGCTCGCGTCATCCTCTGCCGCCTTCAACAACTTGCGGAAAAAGTCTTACCAGAAACACAATGTGGCTTTCGAAGCAAACGATCAACTATTGACATGATATTTGCACTTCGGCAAATCCAAGAAAAATGTAAAGAACAAAACAGGCCGCTTATAACATGCTTTGTGGACCTAACAAAGGCTTTCGACACCGTAAGCCGATCTGGCCTGTATGCAGTCCTTAAATCCATAGGCTGTCCACCAACATTGCTAAAACTTATTGCATCCTTCCACACTGACATGAGGGCATGTGTCAACTTTGAAGGCTGCACATCCAATTCATTTGCTGTAAACAGCGGTGTGAAGCAGGGATGTGTTCTTGCTCCTACCTTATTTGGTATATATTTTGCAGCCCTACTCAAGAATGCCTTTGGTCAATGTTCAGGTGGAGTACTTATTAACACCAGAGTGGACGGCTCCATTTTTAATGTTGCCAGACTAAAAGCAAAATCTCGTACAGAGCATATTATGTTACAAGAGCTCCTCTTCGCAGATGATGCTGCAATCGTGGCCCACGATGAAACCACGCTCCAGGCTCTCATCAATAGCCTTGCCAAAGCCTGTGACAAATTCATGCTAAGGATCAGTGTCTCAAAAACTGTAGTTTTGACACAAGGCTTGAGAAACCCCAACCCAATCATGCTGAATGGCTCTCCTCTGGAGCAAGTGGGCAAATTCTGCTACCTAGGCTCAACCATCAGTGGTAGCACAGACATAACAACTGAAATAAATGCCAGAATAGGAAAGGCGGCCACAGCTTTTGGCAAACTCTCAAAAAGGGTGTGGAACAATAGCAAGCTGACCATCAAAACAAAGGTACTCGTGTACCAAACTTGCGTCCTAAGCACCCTGCTGTACGGCTCAGAGACATGGACCACCTACTCCAAACATGAAAGATCCCTCAACTCCTTCCACCTGCGCTGCCTACGCAAAATTCTCAAGATCAAGTGGCAAGACAGGATCTCAAATATCGAAGTTCTGAGCCGAGTCAACATTCCATCAACTCAGGCTCTCCTAGGCAAAAAAAGACTGCGGTGGCTTGGACATCTCCACCGTATGGAAAATGATCGCATCCCCAGACAAATTCTCTACGGGGAACTTGCTACTGGCAACCGACCCAGAGGTAGGCCACATCTGCGATTCAAAGACACTTGCAAGGTCACGATGAAAGCATTCAACATCGACCCCAATGAATGGGAGAACCTTGCAAATGATCGAAGCAGATGGAGACAAAAATTGCGCAGTGGCACGCTCGCAATAGACTTCAAGGCAAAAGAAACATACCTGACAAAACGACAGAGGCGGAATGAAAACACTCGCCAAAGTGAACCCAAAAGACTGACCTGCAATCACTGCCATCGCACTCTCGGGTCAAACATTGGTAGAATAAGCCACGAGAGAAGCTGTCAGTCAAAGTGAAAGTGAATATTCTAGCTGCTAAGACCGTCTGTAAAGACGCTAAAGGCCATATATATAATAATATGAGAGAGAGGGAGAGAGAGCACATCTTTATTCCGGGCAATGCCTGGTACGCCGTCTAGTATATAAATAATTCACAAATTCTCCACCCATGAACGCAAAAGTTTTTTGGGTGTTTTTTTTAAAGCCACCTACAGTAACCTGATTTTGCTTGTAGGTGTCAAATACCGTGGAGGGTGCACGGGAGTTTAGATTTTTAAAAAATATATTTTTTTTAGAGTTTGCTTTGTGTAGGTGACTGCTTGCCACCGCTTCCTTTTTTTCGCGAGCACATGACCCGTGACGTGAACACTTTCTGTTGTATGCAGGTCAAGGCCGTCGGCTGATTTAAGCTAATCATCGTGGTCGCTGCTAAAATTGGAGCACAGAGTACCGTGTAGGGACGGGCAGGGCAGTGGTTGGGGGGTGGGGGGGGGGCTCCTCACGGGCCGCGGCTTTTAAGCCTGTTATAAATATTTCAGGTCTTTGCCGATGTTTGGCACCAGTCACTGACTCCCGCAACTAGTGATTAGTCTATGCTTCAACATTGACACTCAGATCATAATGCGACCACTGATAATTGCCGATACTATAGCGGCCAGTGTTGTTTTTTCGTTTAACTTCCTAGATGAGGTGCCCGGCATTACCCGGGATAAACCGGTGTTCCCATCTTTTTCTCTCTCCCTCTCTCTGATCCAGACAAAATCCCACAATGATCCACAGTCTTGCTTCGCAGAACTCATCCCCGGCAGGACACGTCGCACTAACTGAACGCATGACAAAGCAATACAGTCACCCCGTGCGGTATGCTTATCAAAGGGAGCACAGAAAGAGATCATTGCAGTTTACAGTTTTACAACTTTTCAAAAAAAATCGTCTGAAATTTGAATACATGTAAACAGCGTAGTTCTATATAAAAAGCCGATGGCTGAGATTAGTTGATATCATTGAGAAAATTAATTTGATAATTTCTGAAGCTGCCATTTAGGCTGGAACCTTGAGCAAAAATGTGACCAAAATTGCACCAGAATGAATCACTCCCGCCACTTTTTTTTTTTCACTAGAATGTTGTTAGAGGCGCATAGCACAATCCAAGACACAGGATACCGAGACGATTCAATTCGCCAAATTCCGCCTGTCGACTTGCACACGTATCATCCATGACAGCAATGCAACAATTCGCACCCACATCTCTTCATAACTGAACGAAAAATAGTACTATAGAGCCCTGTGAGTAGTACCAGAGAGTATAGATGTATAGAGAGGGTCCACTTCCGCCGAATCGCGAAACTAGGTCGCTCTGGTAAACAAGAAATTGAAGAATTGAAAGAGACCGCCTTCACCAAAGATAGTGTGCATGTGTGTTTACTGCGGTTTTTTCATATATTTTGGGCTGATTGAAACTATTTAAAACCGTTTGTAAGCTCATACTCCCTGTGGAAATGGACAAACGGATATTGTTTACCGCAGCGACCTACTTTCCGCTTCATGCTAACAGTAACAATGGTTTCACAGAGCCTCCCGTGTCTCGCAGTGCAAATCGACCAATAGTGAACGCTCTCTCTCTCTACTCTCTGGTAGTACTCACCGTGTTTATACGCGTAAAAGTTGTGGACGTATAGTAGAAGAAGGAATGGCCCATCTCGGTATTCTGTGTCACCGCCTAATTACAAAGCCAAACAGAGAAAATTGTGATGTGTTAAAATACCACTAGCTCCTAACAACAGCTTTGTGTGTATGCCATAAAGACTGTACAGATTCATTTCGCAGACGTGATCCCAGCTGCTTATTATCAGTGGCGTTCCATTCGCTGCAGCTTTCCGTGACGCCGTTGGCTGGCTGGCTGGGGTTTCTGTTTGGCTCTCTTTCAGCTGTCCTGCCGTTCTACGACCTCCTGTTTTGGGGCTTTGTGGTTTTGTTGTGAAAGTTTTTCTACCACACCGTGACAGTTATTATGTCGACCTTCTTTCTTTAAACTCAAACTGCAAAACTTCAGCCTTGACAGAAACAGCACGCGTAGTGTACACATATGCACGGGAGACTGTATTTGAGAGAGAAAGAGAGAGAGAGAGAGAAGAGACAGACGGAGAGAGACGGAGAGAGAGAGAGAGAGAAGATTATAGCGAGTAGGACGGGAGGACAGACGCATGTTTGTCCAAGGTAACGCCCGAAGCTTCAGCTAGGCTATTATAATAATATGGAAGGGTATTTCCCTCACACTGCTGTATGTATTTTTTTGCCTTCGCGAGAATATGAGGATTGAAAGTTTGGTCGGTCAAAGGGCCAAAACGCATGCTATACAGCATTGCGTCACAAAAACATAATCTCGACTCGTTTTTAACCTATTGGAATGAGACTTAACTTATGCAAATGAGATTAGGAGTGAGAAGAACCACTTTCATGTCAAAACCTCGAAATAGGCAAAATGTGGCATACGTCATTATGCAATTCCCCCCTCGCTATAATGCTATAGATAATTAGGTGGTTAGAGAAGTCTGCGCTGGTGGAAGAGCATAGGAAAATGGCAGATCAAACAGAAGAAACCAATGTAAACACAAAAAGTAAACGGCGTAAGCTCCCGTCAGTCTGCGTGGCTCAGCTTTGTTCAAACTGTTACACATACAGATTTGGGGAATGGGGTGGGATACAGCGGGGGGGGGGGGGGGGGGGAATTAATATGATTCATATTTTGTAAGGTTCAGCAGAGCAGCTTTGCAATGAATGTGGTCTATAAATGGCTAACAGAAACGCGATGCGGGTGATTATGTGACAGTGTCTCTCACGAGCCTTTATTGACAATTTATATTAATCGAGGGTCGTAACTCGATTTTTGCAAATTTTTGAGGAGAAGCAAAAAAGAAAAAAGCGGTATAGTTTTCTTCATATGGACAAAAAAAAATAAAAAAATTTAGATCTAATCGTTAGTTTACAGGAATTTAACGCCTAACTTAGATCCATATCACACCCTCTGGGCTGCCAATTGCTACAAGTATGCCAAATATTTCAATGTGAAAAAAAAAATGATAAAAATGTCGAGTTACGAAAGATTATCATGCAGCCCTCGATATATTGTATGTCCATAATATCAGATTGTAGCCATTTGTTTGTCAGAGCCCCAAAGCTGAATCAGACACCATTGATCCATGTTAACCAACCGTCCTAACTGCTCATCGTCAGACCACAAGAACACAGTGGGACTCGTTTTCAACTCGTGATCAGTTACTTACCGGTGATGAGTGAATAGTTTATTGAGACAAAATTGAGAGTGTGCTTTCGTTTTTCATTCGTCCTTCTCTCAATCACGTAAAACTTTACATGCGAAGCGGTAAAACATCCGAATAGCCAGCGATTTTACTTCTATTGTTATTCAACGAATAGCGAGCGGTAGGGGGGGGGGGCAGGGTTAGCGAACGTATTTTCACATGCTCGCTATTGCGATGCGTAGCTTACCAAGCTATAGCTAAGCAGTGAATACAACTACAGTATTTTCTCTATTTGGCTTTGTAATTAACAATTTTTATTGAGTCAAAGCTGAAAGAAATGTTAATGTCGCAGTAAGAAATTAATTCTGTCTTGGTGAATTACCGTTGAGAGACAATTGAAAGTGGGAGAGGCTTGGCTCGTCAGCGCTGTAGCCCTCGCTGATCACAGAATTGAGAGACCTTTTGTCAACGAGTCATAGGCCGTTGAGTTAAGTGTTGAGAGCTTGTTGATCACGAGTTGAACGCGAGTCCTATTGGGCTTGTGCTTTCAGATGTGGTCATGGGCGTACCAATCAGGGGGGTGGGGCAAAGGAGTGGGGGTGGGGGAGGGCAACTACCCTCCCAAACATGCAAAAACAGTGCGATGGTGTTGTGCTCTAACCGTGTAACTGGAAAAAATTGACCAACTCATTTTTTTTAGCTAAAAATAGTCACCACGCCTTTCCGGGGGTTCCCTATTCAAATGGGAAGTCTACCCGCACTATAAATAGCAAAATTGAGCTACGAAGCCTTCAATAGTTACAATTCAACCGTGTGTGTGGCTGTTCTAATCGTGTAACTGATTTCTCTGGCGGAATTTTGCCGTGCTCTGGTCGTGCGTATCTCTAACTGCGTAAGTGCCCAACAATACTTAGTGTGATAACCGCGTAACAGGATTAACCGGCTTAAAGACCTGCATTAAAAAAAATAATAATTATTACGACAGAAAGACGCGTTTTGTTTGATTAATACGACCAAAAAGATCTAGTCCTGTATAAAAAAAAAACTCGCAAAAAGATGTTTTTTCGTCTCTTGGAAAACAATCCCAAAACCAGTTACACGGTTAGAGTGGGGGGGGGGGGGGATTTGTGCAAAACAATAGCAACAACAACAACAACAACAACAAAAATGGGTATCGGAATCGGACACAACATTACGTCCTCTTAGAATAAGGCTGTAACTCCCTTCCTTCAACTTTTGAGAATTTGATGATCGAAGTTTCCATGTCTGTGCTCGCAGCTTTTGGTGATAGGACTTTTTTTTTTCTTCTTCTTCTTCTCGGTAATACTTACAAAAATAACACACCGAATCCGGTGGACACTTCGACACACAGTAAAGAAGGCCTGTAGACGTAGTGTGTAGTGTGTAACTCAGTTCAGCTAAATAGTGGAGCCAGAACCTTGTCACGAGAACGGGACGATTGTCAGTGTGAACTTTCGAGCACATCAGCCCCTCTGGTCCCCTGGACCCAAAAACTTCCCATATGGCCTGTTGTTTGGTTTTCCGATTTCCCCCTTGGAAACATGATCAAAACAAACCTATGCACATCGTTTCTCATTCAGAAAACGGACCAGTGTAAACAAACAACGTTTCGAAGGGGGAAATAGGACAACAAAAGAGGGAAAGCCAGGAGAGTTCCTCCCACACAGTCCCCCATTCCTTTTTTCTATTCCTAAAACCTACCAGTGTAAACAGGCCAATACGCCAATGAACGTGGATAGTGTCATCCATCCTACCGCCTACATTTAATCTGGATTGAGGGGTTCAGCATGGGAAAGGGTCAAAGTGCCATTGGCTCTTAGTTCCCCTGTAATTCGGACCTCCTCAAGTTATTTAAGCCAGTGGTTTTCAACATGGGCGGATATCGCTCCCTCGGGGGCGGTTTTGATTTCCATTGGGGCGAAAACGAAGAATGCGGGCGACGAGGGGGTGAAAACGATGAAGGGGAGATGGTGGGGTGGGGGGGGGAGCAAAATAAGCAGGAACTGTGAGGACGATGTGTCGGGCCGAGGGACGCAAAAACACATTGTTTAGCAGTAGCCTACGTGTAGATGGGTTTTATGAAATAAAGAAGGCTTTTACAGTGCATTTGATAAAGAATGCCTCTTCTGTTTTATCCGAGACACGGGGTATCAAGACGGTGCAATTCGCCAAATTGCCGCTGTCGACTTGCAGGCGTATCATCCATGTCAACAGTGCAACAATTTGCACAACACCCCTTCATAATTGAACGGCAAAGTTGTGGACCTAGAACGATCTGTGTCTCGAAGTTTATAATGAATAATGAACACGCCGTTTCATTGATGAGGCTTTGAAACACTTTACATCGTAATGTGTGTGTGTAGTCTGTCCTCTTGTGAAATCTACGCGTTGGATTACAGTAGGAATTTGGGAGGAGGGGGGAGAAAGGAGGCGTGGCATGCAATGACGGAAAAGTGGAGCCTAACGGGGCGGGGGGGGGGGGAGATTGCCTGAAGAAGGTTGAGAACCACTGATTTAAGGGTGTAGAACAACATACCAAATTTGGAAACACGGATCTACCCAGTGACGAAGTTATCTTGACACACGGTAGTTCAATTTATGTCCACGGGAACTATAATCCGAGACACAGAATACCGAGATGACCATTCCTTCTTCACTGTATTAATTATGTCCAAATTTTCAGGCGTATGAACACGATGAGTACTCCTCACAGAGCTCTGTGGCACTAGCCTACTTCGTTCAATTATGAAGGGGTGTGGTGCGAATTGTTGCATTATTGACATGGATGATACGCGCGCAAGTTGACGTATGGAATTTGGCGAATCCAACCATCTGGGTATCCTTTGTGACGTTTGTCCCGACTATAATGGTGCAAAACGCTTTCAGTTGTCCAAAACCGTAAAATTCATTGGTCAAAATGTGGGCAAACAGAAAAGGTTGTATCTTCCAAAGCCTCGTTTAACCCGACTTTACACTCGGATTGTCTGACAGACCTCAGACATTCACTGACACTGGTTCTCTGGTGTTAGTGGAGCGTAGTCCAATTACAAAGCCAAATAGAGAAAGTACTGAGTTTCAGGGTTCATACAAAGTCTTGAAAACTAATTATAAGGACTTTTTAAGGGCTTCCTAAGGACTCACAGTAAAGAGATTAAGGACCTGTGTGCCAGTGACCAAGAAATACTACAACTATACAAGTGGTATCCAGAATTCAAACATAGCAAATTCACTCTGAAAAGTTCAGTAATTTCAAAGTACCAACTATCCAGTGTGCAATTGGAAGATTAGAATCTCAAATGTTTCAACTGAAACACAAATTTTAAGGACTTTGGCATCATTTTCAGAATTTAAGGAGTTCTTGAGTACTTATTTTTTCTTTTATGAAAATTAAGGACTTTAAGGACTTTTAAGGACCTGTGTGAACCCTGTGAGTTTGTGTTCACTGTTCATTAATGGCTCGTGTTGTATGATACCACGCTCCCCTGAGAACAGTTTCCTCATCATGACGTCATCCAACCGAATGTAAAATCGGGGTCAGAAATAACACAGAAATGATGCAATGAACCACAAAGGATTTATATCTCTTTCAAATCCAGGGAGTTATGACAAACTGCCGTAATTCAGTTTGTACAAATTTTTCACTAGAAATAAAAAAAAGAACTTTTAAAAAATTATTATTATACTGAATGGTTATGATATCTTTAAAGCTTTTTTTAAGCTTTGCTGTTTCAGAATTTACTCCTCGCAACCCCCGCCCCAAACTTTTAGCACAGGCTGGGTCTCACCGGCCACGAGCATGCCAAATATAATTATAATAACTCAATTTTTGAACAGTTGAGTTACGATAGTTTACCATGCTGGGCTCGAAATATTCCCTTGATATTTAAGAATTACCAGCTGTGTTTAGCTGACGAAACATAAACTAAATGATATTATTGCACAACACGAAGAGTATCATTTCCCCCTGCAGAAAAAAAAAAAAAAATCTCTAGGCTGATAAACACCTGAACTGCAGGAAGGTCTTCTATATACTGATGATGCAGAGAAACATGAACATTTTTGCTTCCGTATTTAATTTTTTTTTAAAGTGTTACAGGTACATGAATCTTCAAAGGATTTAAAACGTACTTACCCAGTCTCTGCTTTGTGGAGTTTGTCACACATAGTATTTCATCTGTTTAACTGCCTATCTACTTGTCTACCTGTCAGCCTACCTACCTACCTACCTACCTACCTACCTACCTACCTACCTATCTACCTACCTGCCTGCCTGCCTGCCTGCCTGCATACCTGCCTGCATACCTACCTATATACCTACCTGCCTACTTACCTACCTGCCTACCTACCTAGCTACTTACCTGTCTACCTACCTGCTTGCCTGCCTACCTACCTACCTAAATACCTACCCACCTACCTGTCTGCATATCTACCTGCCTACCTACCTACCTTCCTACCTACCTACCTGCCTACCTACCTGCATGCCTGCCTACCTACCTACCTGCTACCTACCTACCTACCTACCTACCTACCTGCCTACCTGCCTACCTGCCTGCCTGCCTACCCACCTACTACCTACCTACCTACCTGCCTGCCTGCCTACCTGCATGCCTGCCTACCTGCCTTCTTACCTACAGTCCTAAATACCGGTTAGCCTGTTTGTTGGTCTGTTTTCTGTCTGTTCATCCGTCAATGAGATAAACACACACACACACACACACACAAAGCCTACGATAACCAGTACATAGACGGTTGACACAGTCAGATTCAGCTTTTACCGTCAGTGGAATGTGAGCTATCTGGCTTGTGAATAAAATAAAATAAAGAAGACACATTGTCTAGAGGCAAGGTGCTCGCCTCTCACGCCAAATATACCGGGTTCGATTCCCGGCCGGTGCAGGCAAGTTGGAATTTTGGGATTTTTCTCATATTTTCTGGTCCCTGATCCGTGTTGATTGGTATCGAGCACCTAGTATTCTCGGATAAAGAGGAAAAGCTCGGAGGGCACGTGGCGCAGGTTAAAGGTACGTGGCGCAGGTTAAAGGTCACCTGGTACCTGTAGTTGGAAATCGACAAGAGCAAACCTAACAAGACCGGCTGCCCCAAGCAAAATTCATGAAAAAAACGAATCCCCACCACGCCCGGCCCCTCCTCTTTTTCCCCCTTGAAAAAAACAACAACAAAAAACAAAACAAAACTCCGACCGATGCTGCACTGTGGTGACCATGTGTCTGCTCCAGCTGTAACTGGGCTGCAATGACACTAAGGCAAATTTCCAAAGTGGTCTCAAAGAAGTATACAAAATACAAAAATACAAATACATGGAAATTTGTACAACGACTACTTTCTTTTGGTCGTCACAAAATGGAAATTAACCAAGAATAAAGTTAAGCGCGCCTCCCAACTTCTTTTGCATCTCTTTTAAAAGTTTGTCTTTGGTTCATACGGCCTTTTTGCTAAAATATAGAGCAGAGCAGGTAAACGTGTGAACTGAGTGGATCCGATTTAGACTCCTCTTCGTGTCGCAACCCTTAACGGAATGGGCGTAAAATGGCAGGAAAACGAATGCTGCACGTTTTCGATTCAGCTTGCTCTCCGCTCGTGAACATTGGGCTGGAGGTAAGAACTGACGGGACACAGCAGTCTTTTAATCTCAGAACAATGGAGGCTTTGCAACTATTGTTTTTGTTTTGGGTGAAAAGAAGACGCCATACAAGTCGTTACTGGACTCACAGTATATTTCAACGAAGAGAGGAATTCGGTGAATATCATCATCTTTTGTGATGTACACTCGATTTGAATAATTGTCATCACTTTTGTCATACAGAGGTTGTCTTTTTTTAACCGCAGCAATAAGAGCTTCGTTTTGTGAAACGGAATCCATTGTAACTGAAGGCGTAGCTAGCTAGGTCGTGTGTAGTAATGAAATTGCTGGAAGGAAACTGGAAGAAATTTTAATTGCGAGATAAAACCTTCGTGATCGGTTCAGCAACTGGGAGTGGCAGGGAAGGGACACGAAAGGGAAACTGACGCACTCAGTCTGCGATGATGAAATATTGAGACGCTTCCGGTGATTCGGCAACTGGGACTAAAGGTCAAGCTGAGGACAAGCGGGAACGGAGAGGAAATCGGATCCACTCAGTTTACACTGTAACGCAGTGGATCGATTGGAGCCGCTCTAATTAAAGTATGAACTGCTAGAGCCGTGTCGTGTCGTCACTGGTGGGTGCACACGCCGGCTTTTGATGTGACCGCCAGGCACGCGGTAGGCGACACAATGGCCAGGCGTTTTTGGTGGTGGTGGTAGTGGTGGTAGTAGTTATAGTTGTGGACACACCGCATTGATGTGTCATCCGCCTCCCCTGGGCTGAGGGGGGAGGGGGTAGGGGGGTCCAGAGCTGGGCTATAATAATAATAATAATAATAATGTATAGCATTTATATAGCGCATATCCATTTAAAATGCTCTATGCGCTTTACAGAAACAACATGTCAACCACAGAGCAGAATGGAGCTGCCTGCGAAGCGCTCAACACACTGCACTGCTTCTTTCTCTCTCCCTGTCTCGCTCACTCTCTCTCTCTCTATCTCAGAGCAAATAGATAGAGAAAAACAAGTCGACACGACAACGGACACATTGTACTAGGAAGAACCAAGATGTTGGACAGAGTGATTGCTCAGGTGGAGACCTTACTTACCATCTGTCAGGTAGAGAGAGAGAGAGAGATTATGTACAGGGCTTTCTCCGAAGCGCACAACTCCAGTTATATTTACAGCACTGTAGTAATAGCCGCAGGCTGAAGCCCCAGGAAGAAAGAAAGAAAGATCTTCAACAGATGTCTATCTGAAGTTAACTGTCGGAACATTTCAGGGTATTCAAACTTTGTAATTTTTGTTTTAACTACAAATCTACACACAATATGTTCGTTTCAAGTTAACAGACGAATGTTAAAGGATATTTCTGACTTTTAGTTCTTATATTGTTCAATCTCCATTGACTGAAAAACTGGAGATCTTTATGTTTGTAGATGAGGTATAAACGCACATTTTGACACTTGTTTAAAATACATTTGTGGCACTTATAAAGCTGTTTCACAGTTCCAGTTTTTGCTAATTATTTATCTTAATTCTAAAGCCGCAAACGTTTGTCGTCGAATTTTTCAGTTGTGCAAAAAGGACGCAATTAGTAAGTTTTGTATAATCCCACCACGTGTCATAATAATATGGCAATTAAATTGGTAGTTGTGTACATCGCTGAGCTGCCAGAGGCAACTAAATCAGCCGTCTAGAAATAAGAATACGTGTACATGTTTTATTGGGGTTTCTAAATCTAACACAGCCACAGTTTCTAAATGTGTGCGCGGCAGAGATGCAGTTCGGGCAGCCCTGCAGTCTGCACTTACTCTTTCATGATAGTATGATAAGCTTAATAGCGTTAAACTACAAAACGTAACGCAAATGCAATTGAAGTCCAGGGACGGAAGTTGAAGGGAGGAGCTACATCTGATACCCAAATTTTTTAATTAAGGAGCACTCGCCGTGGAATTTGGTATGGAAAACATACATAAAAAGTTATTTTGAGAAATGTTTTCAATACTTGAAAATATGCGGTTGTCATGGTAATAGTGGCCATATTGGATTTTATTCACATTAAATTCACCACGCAATAACTTTCTTATTTATAAACATATTAAGCTCAAATTTAAAGCACAACACAATGGTAGATTATGCAAAAATGTGTATTGATGAAATTATGATAACTGGTTTAGGTTTTTTTTTATTTAACATTTTTTTTTCTACAGCCACCATGGCGAAAGTTGATTTTCTATCACATTTACAGCTTCAAGGGCTCATAAACTCAAACAAAAAAAGTTATGAAAAATTCCTCAATACAAAATGTTACAAACTCTATGGTAAACAAATGTGCCAAATTTCATTAAAATCTGTTGGGAAATAAGAACGTTATTTATTTTGTGATTTGGTTTAAATGACAGAACGATGCACACGTTTATGATTAGCTACAAGACGGAAGGCTAATGGAATTAACTAGTTGGCCGGCTGACCCAGGGAATACACAGATGTGATGTTTAAACTTGCATTTAGATCAAATTGCGTGTAACTGTGTAAACTGAGGCGCAGAACAAAATTTGTTGTCATACTTTTTAAATTCTACACTCGACGAAAATGCATCCCTTTTTCCGGCTCAAAATGTCGGAACACTTTCTTCTGTTCAACTCAGTTGTGGTTCAAAATCAACGAATGTATTAAAAATATAGCAAACATCAAGACCTTTTAAAATAATTATGCCCACATACGTCTCTATGTCTTTCTATGCCGAATATGATAGTTTGCAGTATTTACGGCTCACCGGTTAAGACAACTTTCATAATTACATCAGACTCAAGAGGCCTTGCTTCCTTTATAGTAATGGTATCCAATTATTTTTCTCTATGCAACGGCAGCAAGCGTGACTGTGTTGATATTCACTCTAATTTAATCCATGTTGACTGCTAATGTAGAATTGTTTAGGCATTTCATCCCTGCCACCGACAGCTGTTTCCCGTTCTGAATGTAACTGAAAACACGAGAGTGTATTGATAATGTTTAAGAATTGGTACTGTAGTTGTGACGGTTAAAATAGCTCTGGTTCTGTTTGAAAAACGTGTACATACACACTCACAGGCCACAGCAGTAATCACACACATACACACACAAACACTCATAGTCATACACACACACAAACATATTGCAATACTAAAAACCACCCTTTAATTTTAACCAGTTGTATCCGGCATTTTGTTCAGCCATTGGGTTTACTTGACACGGAAGTAGAACTGACAAAAGTATGTTTCTCAGTGCAAGGTTCAATACTTTTTTTTCTAAAAGAAATGAACCCTCCCTTTCCCCGACTGTACCTGGAAATGCCAATGGATTACCTGGAAGTATTCGAAAAGGCAGGAAACACGACCAGGCCATGCGAAGTGTATGACATGTAGATGCAACATCTGACAATCTGCACTGGATTCAAGATGTAACTTCAAGTGTGGTCAGTCAGATTCTGATCTCTACCGGCACAACCAGCCATAAACTAATCAGTCTGGCGCGGGTACCTCAGCCTGGCGACACGAAAAGGTCATAGTTCACAGTTCATGACTTTATCGTTCAACCATGAAAAAGTGAGATCTTGTCACTGTCAGACAACAGACCAATTCACCTGCATCGCTCATAGTTTATCTCTCTTTCTTTTTCTCGCTTTCTCTTTCTCTTTTCTCTCTCTCTCTCTCTCTCTCTCTCTAGTCTCTCTCTAGCTCGCTCTCTCTATCTCTGTCTCCCTCTTTCCCGCTCTCTCTCTCTTTTTTTTTCTGTCTCTCCCTCTCTCTTTTTTCTATCTCTCCCTCTCTCTCTCTCTTTCATCCTTTCTTTTTCCCTCTCACTCTTTCTCTCCCTCACACTCTCTCTTCCCCTCTTGCGCTCTTTCTCTCTGTCTCTCTCTTTCTTCCTCTGTTTCTCTCTTTTTCTTTCTTCCTTTCTTTCTTTCTTTCTTTCTTTCTTTCTTTCTTTCTTTCTTCCTGTTTCTGTCTTTCTTTCTCTCTCTTCTTTCTCTCTGTCTCTCTCTTTCTTCCTCTGTTTCTCTCTTTCTTTCTTTCTTTCTTTCTTTCTTTCTTTCTTTCTTTCTTTCTTTCTTTCTTTCTTTCTTTCTTTCTTTCTTCCTGTTTCTTTCTTTCTTTCTCTCTCTTCTTTCTCTCTGTCTCTCTCTTTCTTCCTCTGTTTCTCTCTTTTTCTTTCTTTCTTTCTTTCTTTCTTTCTTTCTTTCTTTCTTTCTTTCTTTCTTCCTGTTTCTTTCTTTCTCTCTCTTCTTTCTCTCTCTTCTTTCTCTCTGTCTCTCTCTTTCTTCCTCTGTTTCTCTCTTTTTCTTTCTTTCTTTCTTTCTTTCTTCCTGTTTCTTTCTTTCTCTCTCTCTCTCTCCACCTCTCATTCTCTCTCAGTCCTTCTTTTTTTTTTTTTTGTTCTCTCTCTCTCTCTCGTTTTCTTTTTCTATAGATCTCTCTATCTTTCTCTCTTTCTTTCTTTGTTTTCTCTCGCTCCCGTCTTTTTCTCTCTCTCTCTAGTCTCTCTCTCTCTTTCTTTCGCTCTCTTCTTTCTTTCTTCATTTCTTTCTCTCGTTTTGTCTCTTTCTCTGCTTCTCTCTCTCTTTCTTTCTCTCTCTCTCTGTCTCCACACACACACACACACACATAATACATCACTACCCGCAGCGACAACAGCATTATAACTACATGTCTCACCATCCTAAGTTCTGCAGTTTCAGTGAGATCTTTTAAAATATGTTTTTCTATAAGGTGTTAACACCCAATGTCTGAACAGTTTCAGTTTGCACCGTTTCACTCGCTTGTTCATTTGCCACCAGCAGTATTCTCCTTTCTGTTCCTCCCCACCCCCCCCCCACCCCCCCACCACCACCACCACTACCACAACCACCACCATCACCACCACCACCACCCCTCCACCCCTCCACCACCACCACCACCACCACCACCATCGCCACCACCACCACCCACCACCACCACTGTCACGAGCAGAGTTAGGGTCTTGGGGATGTTACGACTGCACGAGAGGCAGCTAACTCACACTCGGACACAACCACACAAGAAAAGTATTAAATAACTAGAGCGTATATATGTCAGGCCGGTCAGGCCATAGTTTACATAAATATTAATAACAAAACAAAAGACAATAGAGGTATATATTCAAACCAAAAAAACTCTAATTAATAACTTAACCAATGATATTCATGTAACTATGGAGGTACTGCAATCAATAGCAAATAGGCATATTATACGAAACTAGATATCAATTTAAAGTGACAGTTGAGTCGCCACTGGCCAGTCGCCAGGCAAACTCTCCATAAATCATATGGGCTTGAATGTTAGGAGAGCCCAGTACGTTCAAAGCCTACAGAAGCACTCTTCGGCTTGTAGGTAATTTAAGCAGTTGCCAAAAGACTATATTTTATGCACAATCACTATTCAATTCATCAACAATGTGCTATATTATTCCAATCATACTATGGCAATAGATCTATGATATAGGACACTCGTGGTCGAGTGCCAGCTGGCGTTTCCTTAGTCTTCCTATGAGGCTGTAGTTCTCTCTCTATCTCCGATCTCTATTATGCTTGAATAAATAAGATATATTACCATTGGTCACGCCTACTGGTAGGCGCGAACATCAATATAGCGCAGCGTGGGCTTTCAAAGGTCAGCCCACTCAGACCTTTCTTTCTAGAGCTCAGTCAGTCCGTTAGCAAGGACTTCTTGTCTTCAAAGCACACAGTTCAGGTACTGGTCAACCGGAGATACTTCACGACACGATGCTTCTGCTCGTCTGTATTCACCAAATCTGAACGTTACACGATGTTTTATACTATCTAACTACCCAGCGTGCTAGTCCGCTGGCCCAATTAGTTCAGCTATCTCATAGGTCGAAACCTCCCCCCCATTTTAATTGTAGTAATACGTCTGCACTATTCTACCAGCCAGTTAACGTGCAAAAACTTGTCTAGTCATACTTAACAATGTCAACTATCCCCACCTTGTTTCACCCCTACTCCATTACTTATTAATCACGAACATTAAAACCGACAAGCGTGACTCTAAGTTTAACTTTACATTTATTTACTCACCAACTATAATTCGCGAGGGCCGTTCAAGGCCACCAGCCAATTTCTCATGGCCCTGGTAAAACAACAACAACTCACTCTCTGCGTGAGTTTTAACAACATCTGAATCATGACAACCACCACCACTACCACCACCACCATCGCCACCACCACTACCACCACTACCACTACTACCACCACTACCACCACCACCTCCACCACTACCACCATCACCACTACCACCACCACCATCACCACCACCACCCCAGCCCTGCTGTAGCATAGCCTACCACAATGACGGTGTCCTGAACCACCTACATGTGTAAATGACGCGACCACAGGAAAGACTCCACTCTCTTTGTGATCCTTCATTTGATATTGATCACGTAGTGAAACGCAGGATCTAGGAACCTTCTTAGAACCCACGCTGCCCCAGCAGGCCCTTGTGTGTCCTCAAAGCAGTCACCATGGCAACGGAAAAACATTGTCTTGTTTTGGTGTCGTAGAACAAAGAAGAGTCTCCACATTTCATGTGCATTATTCATAAACTCGCCGACCCGCGCAAGATATATCTTGCAAATTTTCCATGTACTAAGCGCAGCCGTATATCTAGATCTAGGCTACAGTAAAACGGCATTTGGATTCCATGCTATGACTAATAGAACTTACCGTTACACCACAATTTCACACAGAATTATTTTATTTAACTACCCGTTCTACGAACGGTTTCGTATCTTGGTGCGGAACCAAACTTTCGCGTTCAGGCGGCGCGTCAAAATGGTATCATTCTTCCGGTGCACTCAAAATGGTGAATTAAAATAGAATGACCGAAAAAAATCTATTTTGATAAATTCAGGGACAGGAGTTTTCATGTTTTATGTGACGAAAACCTGGGTATGTAGATACTGTGGACGTCTGCAAAATGTGAAGCGTGTGGGCTAAGTATTAACGGAGGAGTAGGCTAACATAGCCTCCAAAGTTCACTTTTATAATAATAGACTATTAAACTGGATGTTGTAACGGGCGGTAATCTTAACGCAAAGCCGAATCGAGCAAATACTGATTAGCAGATTTAGATCTAGGAAAATAAAACCAATAATATCAAGTAAAACAGAAGACGAAATGCAATTACATTGTATTTTGCTCTGGCTCTATTAAATATCAATTTCAGTGGTAAAAAAAAACTTGATGCACGCAGGGTGTGGTTTTCATCGAGAAATGCACCAGTCTGCAATCTGGCCTTACTATAGCTTAATCATTTGATTTATAGATAACAGATTCAATTTGATTCTTGT